>VZRH01007151.1:21426-36249 GCA_013397555.1 Urocynchramus pylzowi
GGGTTTTTTGTTTGTTTGTTTTTGTTTGGGGGTTTTTGTTTGCTTGTTTGTTTGTTTGTTGTTTTTTGGGGTGGGGTTTTTTTTTGTGGTTTTTGTTTTGTTTTGTTTGTTTTTCCAGCTGCATTGCAGACACAAATTAATCAATTCTGAGATGGTGATTGCCAGGGGGTTCAAACCAGTAATGACCAGAAAACCACAGCTGACAAAGTATCACAAGAACCACAGAGTTCAAGGTATCTTGAACTCTGGACACCTTCTCTCTTTCCACCATGGTGCTCCATCATTTCTTTGTCATGAAAACCCAAGGAGGAATAGTTAGAAAAGGAAAAAAGTGCTCTTTTTTCAGATGGTTTTCCCCATTGGATATGAAATTTTCGCAGCAAACAAACAAAATGGAATAAACAAGGTATGGCTATTTAAAATGGAATATGAGGTACTGATAAGACTTTGTGTCTTCTCTGTCTGGAAAAGTTCTGGGTTTGTTCTGCATGAAGCATATCAAGGATCTAGATGTGATTTGTACATATTGTCCCCAGTGCTATGAACACAGAACCTCCAGGGAGGGTAGAGTGACAGAAGATAAGTTTTTAGCAATAATTCTGTCAGTGTTTCTGGCCCATCCACCCAACCCAGAGTGTCACACAGTGGAGGTGCTACCTCTGAGGAAGCAAACTTGAAGTGATTTCTGCTGCCCCTACATCTGCCAACTCCCCTGTGCAGAGTTGTGTCCAGCAGCCAGGAGCTGGAAAAAGCATCAGTCACTGTTTCAGTCCTCTTTGAAACTGGAAACATCAAGCAAAAATGTGGTCTTCTCAAATTTTTCTTCTTTTAAGGCTATACAGGAATAGGGCCAAAATACTGGTGTGTAGCTTTCAAGGCATAATTCAGTCTTCACAATTCTTATTCGTTACCTTTGCACAATCAGTCAAGACTAATTTCTTCACAGAGCTGAGGATTTTGAGCAGCCTCTAACCATGAGCTTCCCCTGCTTCCTTTGAGGACACCAATAAAGAGGGCTGGGTGCTCTCAGATTTATTTGGAGATTCCTTGATGGCTTCCCACTGCCAGAGGGCAGGGCTGGATGGGATATTGGGAATTAGGAATTGTTCCCTGGCAGGGTGGGCAGGGATGGATGGAATTCCCAGAGCAGCTGGGGCTGTCCCTGGATCCCTGGCAGTGTCCAAGACCAGGCTGGACATTGGGATTTGGAGCACCTGGGACATGGAAGGTGTCCCTGCCCTGGCAGGGGTGGAGCAGGATGGGATTTAAGGTCCCTCCCAACCTAAACCAGTCTGTTATCCTACAATGATGGCCTTAAAATAAAGATATAAATCAGCCAGCTGCTTGGCATAAGTAAAATGAATGGTTTAAAGTGTTGGGAAAACAACTTGAAATTAAATTATCCTGCACTACTTATAAACAAAGCTGCTTGGGAGGTATTATAATTTTTTTTTTCCTCCATTGACAGTAGCTGACAACTTCAAGGGTAAGTTGTTCTCTCAGTTTATTTCAGTTTTTTATGTGAAACACCAAAAAATGTAAGCAGAATGGAGAAGATGTGGCCACAAGGTCACAAAGTACTAAACAGAAGCTGATTTTATTATGTCACTTGCTGTATCTCCTTCTTACACAGACCTGCAGTGCCATTGCTGTTTACTTATTTAAAATGCTGATTCTTTAAACAAATTTAAGAAGAATCTTTCTGTTTTCATGAAATTACTGAGTTCAACAGGGAAAAGCTGTAACCAGTGATTAAAGCATGTGACACCAGCTGAAGACCTGGCTTTGAACTCCCAACCTCTGTCAACAGAGGTTTTTTTCACTTTTCTATTTTTTTATTTTATAAAAAAATTTAGTTTCTTATTTTTTATTTTTTTAGTAAAAAAAGTTTTTTTTTAATTTTTCTTCAGTTTGCAACTCATTTTATCTCCATGTGGCTTGTTTTCCTATCACAGGGGGAGGGACAGGACCTACTTACAAACCACTGTGTTTTCTGCTTTTTCCTATGTATAAAATGTGCTGTTCTTTTAAATCCAGGGCAGGACACCAGCCCAGAGAAATCAAGGGATGTGTAGACACAAGTCCAAACCCAATGTCAGTTATTACCAGTGATGCCCATGGCAGCTGCAAGGCATTGTGAATGAAAAAGAAGGGTAAAACACAGTGATTCAAACCACTCTTTGCCATTACAGCCCCAAAATTTTCACCTGTTTTTTTCTCCCCTCTTAAATGACTTGTTTTTCTAAGAGATTCAGAAGTAATCTAAGTAATTTTCTAAGTAATTTTTCTAAGTAATTCAGAAGGAGTAGATTGGATTTTTCACGACGAGGGCTAAAGATAATAAATTCCAGTGAAGACACTTGAAACTCGGGAAAGAAAAGGATGTTTATTAGCACACAGGCACAACACCTTGCCTGGTATGCTTTACTAACAATACAAAGCAATAACCTCGGGCCAGAAGAGAAGTTGCAATACATGCAAAAACATCTGGATTGTGCACTAAGCAACACGTTTGATATAGGTACATCTGTCAAATAAACACACATCTACTGCCCTAGGTAACAGAACTTCAGAGACTACCTCAGGTACAACAGAACAACCATCACTGAGCAGCATTTTGGACATGAAGCATCCTAGACAGAGACATTTGACCTTTGGAGGCAAAAACTGTAACAGGCAAATAGCTGAGAGCCAGATCCCCAAAGACTTATGAAAAGCTCTCGGTGAAGCCTAAGGTATTATCAGAATGAGGTCTGAAGGGTTTTGCCCTTGGTGAGTGAAATTATGAGTGGGTAAAAATGTCACAATGGGTGAGAGTTTTAAATCATCAGGGTTTAGTGTTGCTGCTAAGAGTGAAAGGATGAAAGACGGAATGCTGATACAAACAAAATAATGTCTTTGTGAAACCCTTAAAATAAATAATACACATGAAGGAAAGTTTGGGATAATTAACATGTTCTGAAATCAAAATCAACGTGCTTTAAGTTAATAAATAATTAAAATAATTAAGTTCTTTTTTTTTTTTTTTTTATCCTACAGAACAATAATCAGTATTAAAAACTAGGAAAGCAGAAAGAGGACGGGGACCTCCTCCTTACTCCGAAACCAGGGTGATCACTTGTCACCTCTCACCGCGAAGCTACGTGTCCGTGTGTCACAGGACGAGCCAGAGGAAAGGGACAGAACGAACACACACTGCCACGGTGAACTCTACAGGTTTTCATCTACAGGGTGAGCACTCAGGGGCTCGGTCACTAACAACAACTGCTGGGTCCGGGGGCAGAGGGCTGGGGGTGAAGGCTGGGGGTGAAGGCAACTCTAACCCTGTGTCAGCGTGTGACGAGCGCTCTCCGTCGCTGAAGGGGACGTGTCTGTGCTGCTGCCCAGGTCCCGGGTGACCGCGGTCACATCTGGGTGCTACTGATGCGGCGCACGGTCCGGCGGAGCGGGGCTGGCGGCGCGCCCAGCGCGGAGCAGCGGCTGAAAATGCTTTATCCCCATCGCCGCCCGGCCCCGCCGGGCTGGGAGCAGCCCCCGCCCGCTGAGGGGGGCTCAGAAGGCAAGTGGAGAGGCGCTTCGGCCCGTCTCTGTCCAGAGCATCCTCGCCCGCGGGGCGCCTGCCGCTCCCTTCGCGGCTCTGTGATGCTCCCGCGGCCAAAAAGCTGCGAGGGACAAGATCCTAAAAGACAGCGAGAGCCCAGAGACGGAGTCCTCTGGGGAGCCGCGCTCCCTCGAAGCCCAGAGGCAAGGAGTGGGTGTGTGATGAGCGAGGTGTCGCCCTCCGTGCGCGGTGGCGGTGGCGGGGTGGCGCAGGGACAGCCCTGGGACCAGGCGAAGCCTGACACAAAGCGGGGTGCTGCTGCCTACCGACTGTTGCCATAGCCCAAACATGCAGCAGGGCTGTGGCAGAGGCACTCGGGACACCCAGAGGTGCAGCTCTCAGCCCGCAGCCCAGCTGCCAGGGGCTGCAGAACAGCTGTTTCCAGCTGTGCTGACGGGGCTGCAGCCCCGGCAGGGGCTGAGGCTGACGAGGTGCATCCTCACTTTTCCCTGTGCTTTGACAAAAGCATTGTATCCCCAAGCAAAAACATCGACGTGAAGCCATCAGCAAGTCAAACATTACTGTGACCATGACAATTTTCAAACAATTTTCTTGCTGCTGCTGCTACGAACACAGATCAAGCATCCGACTCTCCCGAGCCTGACCTAAACCGGCCGCCGGGGCAAGAGGCAACCTTTGGCATTATGAGCAGGATGTGCTTTCCCAGAGGGGTTGAACTAGCACATTTCCAGTGATTCCAAGCTCAGCCCCTCGGGCACAGCCCAGCTCGGCCCCCGCGTCCTCCTCCGGCCACACGAGCACGGCACAGCCCTGCGAGCCAGCGCTGACAGGAGCACGACGAGGATCTGTACCCTGTAACCCTAAGAACATCGAGGAGATTTGGTAAAACGGGGTACAGGCAGATAAAGCAGCACTTCATAGCCTACAACAGAGATGCCCATTCACAACGACGGCTGTTACACGTTTTCTTTGTTAACGAGGAAACAGTAACAACAACGTAGGAAATCACTTTTTGGACCACATTTTCCCTGCTGCTCCATTACTTCGAAGTGTTTTATGAAACTACTGAGTGGTAACTGCTTTTTGCACAGGGAATACACAGTCAGTTGGTTTTGGGGTCCAAATAAACCATGCTCTTTTTTTTTTTTTTTTTTTTTTTTTTTTTTTTTTTTTTCTCCTCATATCATGCATTGGGATGCAATCAGCTTCTTGTCAATCATTAGTCAACAGAAACAAACACAATTTTTAACAACAAAAAGATTCTATAAGTAACATTTCTACAGCAATCATTAGCCAGAACTATTTAAAGTGTTCCTAGCACGTCCTTCTCTCCTGCTGTCAGCTTTTCAAATGGAGGAATTTTCCAGTCTCTGTGACACCTCCCCATGCAGCTATTTACAAGGAGATGGCCCTTGTGGAGAAGGACCTTAATGAAATTTACAGTTGCTAAGGTACATTTGTAGATGCTGGCGCTCACACTCAGACAGAACAAATGGAACTCATTGTGCAGCTCTGGGCTGGGCCAGCAATGTAATTAAAGTGCAAATAAAGACAAAAACCACAAGCCAGGCAGGTCCATTTTTCATTGCCAGCGTTAAGAAGCATCACAACTGTGTAAGATATGTCAGATCAAATAGGCCTAAGTCACAATCTATTTTGAACATCTGTCTCCCTGAGAGGATTTAAGGGAGGTATACGGTGATATAGCCCTATTTCTTCAACTGGCTGAGTATCATTGGAAAAGTAAGGACACTTTTCCAGCCAATTTTTGTTTTCAACAGTGCTAACACCTGTGTTTTATACTATGATGCCCTTTACAGCATTTGAGCTCACTTCCCATGCAGCTACAACAGGCCACTCTTGATGAGGAAATACAAGAAGTACAACAACTACTGTAGAAATGACATCTGTCCACCTGGTACGTCACAAAAGCAGAGGCTCTGAAAACATTGACAGATAGCACGTTTTCTCAAACAAAAGCAAGTGATAATTACCAGCTCAGACAAAAATACATACTTTGTGTTTGCTGGCATTCAATGCTTGCCACTGACACGTTTCAATTTTGCAGCTAAAAGTCAATGCCAAATGGCTGAACAAAAAAAACCACCAAAAAACAACCAACCAACCAAAGACGTTTTCCAAACCACCGATTCCACGTAAAACAAAACTGTCTCTGCAGCTCCAAGTGCTCACTGCTGATCACCACCTGCTGCCAGACAGACATGTATTTCTCTCCACAGTGTGTCCAGAATGTGCTCTGTAGCCTGACTTGTCAGAGAAGCTGCAGGAGGTGCAGGAAAATAAAGTGCCTCTTCCAGGGCTGTGTGCAACACGAGTCTCCATCCCCTGCACCACCCCTCTGGGTCCCTCACCCTCCCAGCTGGCAACTATTTACAACTATTCCACTAGTCCATTTTGCCTTCCATGCTGTAAATACTCTCTCTGATGAAAAGCATATTTACAAATCATTTTTATAGATACAATCAGTCACCTTAGAAAAGGCTGACGAGACATTTAAAGAAGAAAATGTTTTATAACGAGTAGCATTAAATGTACAGCAGGTGTTTCAAACAACTGCAGATCTGAAGTCACTAGATGCTGTCCTAATATCACTCCAAAGAAGTAGATGAGTGCTGAAATCCTGCTTTTTCAATGAAATTAACACAATGAGAACAGCACAGCCATTACTGCCTCAGTGAACACATAGTTAGCCATCAACCCAGCCACCTCACTTTGCTTATTTATCCCAACACACCTGAGTCTATTACCACCATTTAAATCTGTACCCTTGATTTGCCACGTGAGATGGCTGCAATGAGTGCCTGTTCACAGGAAAGTCTCCTGTTTTCCAGGAAATCATGGTCCCTAATGCTAAACATGATCTTTGCAAAGCAGAAATTGCTTAAGCCGGGTAGGAAGGGTTTTTGCCTTTCGCCTCCAACACTCATTTGTGTTGCCTGAGAGGGAAAGGCTCTGTATCTCTTATTGGAAAAGAGAGCTGGCACTCTTCTCAGAGTTTCTCTGGCTGTCTTTAGGTGGTGGCAGGCGTGGTTCCACTGTCCCAGAGCTGTCTGCAGGCCTGTGCTGGGCTCAGGCAGGGAGCCGGGGCTCGATCTTCAGGGACAGCTCGTACAGGGTGTCCTCGTCGATGATGAGGGTCTTGTCCAGCAGGTAGTGAGTGACCTGGGGTGGGGAAACACAGATGGACAGGCTGCATGTAACTGCCACAGAAATCTCCCAGGTTTCCTTCCCTTTCAGCACATTTTGGGTCCTGAGATTGCCTTGTGCTGCTTTCTTGAGAAACCCAACAGCTGCTTGGAGCACTGCTGGCATGAAGATGCACCTGCAGCACTCTGAGAGTTAATCAGGATTCATTCCTCTTAGAAATGGGCAAATCCTTTGCCAGGTCCCCTCAGCCCAAACTGCTCTTCTGGAGTCTGACATGAGCCTTCTCTGAAGGCACTGACCAGCTTTGGTCACAGCTGCATCACTCCCAAGAAGGGCAAAGGGACAAGGAATTGCAGGATGCCTCAGCAGGTGCTTGGGGCATCTCCTGACCCTCACCCCAGGATCTCAGGGCAGGCAGAACACACCTCCCTCTGAACCCCTCACACCCTCCAAGGCTGCAATCCCCAGAGACCTTCCAAAGGAGCAAAAACTTTCTTTAGAAGGCATCAAAGAAAGAGGTGCTGTGGGGTGAGGGTCTCACCACCCCAAGGACCCGTCCACGTGTCTGTCTGTCCTCTCCTCCACACGTGGGAGCAGAAGTCACAAACTTCAGCCTTCAGTGGCAGCTGTGCCTCACAAGTCATTGCTGCCACAGCCTGATTTCAGGAGCAGGCAGGAGGATTTCAGGATTTGAGGAGCCTCACCTTCTGCTGGTGCTCGATGCGGTAGGAGGTCTGCTGGAACTGGCGGATTTCCCTGATGATATGTGAGATCTTCCAAAAGAACACATGGATGTAAGTTCAAACACAGTTCTGCTTCAGCTAAGCCACACAAAGCAAGAATTCTGCACCAAATTATTCCATTCAACTTATATATATATATATATATATATATATATATATATAAAACTTTAGTTTATATATATAAAATATATAACTTCATTACAGGAAGCTTATATATTTATTCACTTGTAGAACTGGTAGGGATCACTGTCTGTCACAATTACAGCCACAACACTCCATTCCTGACAAGATCTTGTGTCTCTGTTAGCCTCTGCTAACTCCTCCTCTGTCAGGAGGAGGGAAGGGAAGGGTAGGGATCATCTCCCAACAGCTCCCCAGGACTTCACCTTCCCAAATCAAACATTTATTCCTCAGCCAGCCCGGCGTGAACCACCACTCTGCCCGTGATGAAACCTCCCTGTCCTTTGCCTCGAGTGACTGCTGCAGAGAGTAGCCCTAAGAAGGGCATTAAGCTGAGATTAGAGGAGAAATTTCCATGCCTCCCTCCGAGGAGCTGTTACAAAACAGCATTACATGGCAGTGGGAGAGACATCAACTTTAAAGTGCTTTTCAGATAGACCAGAGCACACTTTGAAAAGAGCATTGTGATTACTGCTTCCTGGTGAATCACTGCATTCTGGTTATTTAAAAAAGCTTTTTCTTGCTCCTCCACGAGCTCCAGGCAGCTGCTTTTGCTGTCCTTTCTTCAGAAAGTGAACTGGGGACAAATTCAGCCTGTGAAAATACCCAGCCTGCCAGAAGGTGGTGATAAAAGACTGGGTCGAGTAATTGCTCTCCCAACGCTGCCTCTGGTGCACAGCACCAAAGCAGCTTCTCCAAAGGTAAATTCAGAGGCATTACAATGACATCAATAATTAACTCACGCAATTAAACACCTGTTGGCGAAGCCTGTAGGAAAGTGAAAATTACCATTCTCATTTTGGAGAAATTGACAAGGCCTTCCTCAGTGAAGTTGGGTGTTCCTTCCTCAATGAATGCCAGGTCAGTCAGGTACATCCCAAGGTAGGGAACAGCAGGTGGGTTACAGCTGCAAACCAACAAATCAGCTTATTTGCCTACAGCTACATTTCCAAATGCATTTTCCTCTAACTTGCACAAACTCTTTATTACTTTTCCCACTTCTAATATCCATGGGTTGCATTTCCTTCCAGGACAAACAGCTCCTTTGGCTCTGCTTGAGTTGTGTTTGCTCTGCCTGTGGTAAGCTGAATGCATTCTGCCCAATATCTAATATTAATGGCATTTTTAAAACATACCATTAATTATTCTAGCTGTTCAGTTCTCAGCTCCTCTCAAGATCACTTGAGGTAGTTGTGCCACTCGATTCTGAAAAGCCTGCTTCCCATTACAAAATTCACAAAAATTCAGGTTTTTGTATGGCTGAAGTCAGTTCTACATAAATTGTAGAACACTTGACATAGAATATTCTAGATACCATAATTACAGAATGTCAAACACAATCGGGCAAATCAATTAAAGAAAACAATATTCAAGGACTGCTGCACAAAAGCAGCAGGGTGTTTTGCAACAGGCTGGAAGGCCACAGGAGAAGAAACATCCCTGTGCTTTTGTCCTGTCTCTATGTTCCTCTCATAATGTTTTGTCAGAAACATAACTTTATTGTCATAGGAATGGGTCTGTGACCTAACACAGGCTTAGTCCCAAACCCTAAAATTCTTAACTAGAACAATCCTGTTTTTCATAAAATCTTCAATTTATAAAGCTGGCTTTACACTTATTGAAAAAGTTTATCAGTGTAAGTGAAACCCCAACAGGGAATGTTCACACAGAAAAATAGTTTCATTTGTTTCAGTAATTCTCTGGAGCTACTATGTTTACCCATCAGGGGTATTAAATAACAGCATATGCAGCAAAACAATAATGCCAAATAGAACCAACCTAGAATTTAAAAGGTTGTTAGGCAAAAAAAAAAAAAAAAAAAAAAAAAAAAAAAAAAAAAAAAATTATTAAAGCTTAATCAGAGCCAATTAATCTTTAACATGAACTATCCACTATTTATAACAAAACACAGTTGTATACTGTAGGGAGGCTTACTTTTTGAGCATTTCTCTCAGGTTTTTAAATCTTCCCTCAGATGACACAGTCTTCTGAAGCTTGTCCATCAGTGCCTTTGTCTAGGAAGAAAATGCATTTCACATGTCACTGCTGGTGCATGGGAATGACTGGAATTGGATTCTATCAAAGGTGTAATTCACTTATCATACCCACCCCATTTTCTAGAGTCGTACAACAGGCATTAGGAATTTAGCTTTACTGCAATTCCTCCTGTCTTTCTGCAAATGGAGATTAGGCAGCATTACAGCTTCCCTATGAGTGATACACAGAACCTGTATTTATGCTGATAATACCCTGCAAATGGAGGAAAAACCCTCACATTTATTGCATTAATGGTCTGGAATTCAGTTTGCTGTGCACACAAGAACATTACAGATCCCACAGCGTGGCTGAGGATCCTCAGCTGCATTTACTGATGTTGGTGACAGCAAGGGGTGGTCACTGCCTTGGAGCTTGCACTCAGCTTGAGCTGATTTTGCCTCCAAGTTCCAGAGAAAAGCTGAGTATGTAAATGAGAATATACTCGTGTCTTACCCAAATCACTGTCAGTGGGCATCACCAGACCCTGGTTCCTTCTTAAGTGAAATAAATTTGATTTTCAGCCTGTTTATGCTACTGACTTGAGACTTGAGTGTAGGGAATGATGAGAAATTCATCCTATTTGAAACTGAATTTCCAATTAAGAGAGAGATGTAGGCAGACAGAGCCACTTTCTTTTACGTAGCAGGCTGATGAAAAACCCAGATTGCATTCCCAATAGGTACCAGAGGACTGTGCCACAACATCAATCTGCTGTGGGTTTGATTTCTTCTTTTTTAAAAGCAAAGTTTAAAAAATCAAACTAATTCTACCCATAAAACTTTTTGGAGGTAAGCTCACTTATAGCAGTTTGTGTTGAAAGAACTTTTAACAGATTTTAAAATAGAAGAAAGTAGCACCAGGTGTGAAGCAGCTGAGAGAAAGCTGACTGGAGAAGGTGGAAATTGTATTTCTCTGAACAATTTAGGACACATAGCATAAAAGACTGGATTATCTTCATCCTGACAGGCCTTTTTTTCATGTGTGTGTGTCTTGTTTCTGTGGCTGGCAGTCATTCTCATAGTTTTTGCTGACATTCTCAGCAGCCAGGTAAGGGTTTAAGGGAGGTGTTCAGTGTACCTAAACTTGAGCTCCTAAATGAAAAAGAAGATTTTTTTTTATCAACAGACGCTTTCTGGGGAGAAAAACCCAGGACTTTGAGAGGTTCTAACCTTCCTAAAGGCTTTCTGCACAGGCAGTTCCTATTTTAGGCAAATGATCAGACTTTAACCATAGCTTGTAACCACCCAGATGTGTCTATCAGAAAATACCTAAATTTAGTTTACTTGAACATTTCAGCCATTCAGTCTCTGAATGAAATACAGAAATAGTCTCTGGCACCTGCCAATTATGTTGAAAACATTTTGTTCCCACAGATTACAAAAAAAATACATACAAAAGTCCTGGACAGAAAATGCCAGTCCCACTATTATCAATGCCTTAATGAAGGGATGGGACTACTAAAAGTCAGGCTAAAAATGATTTATTGCTCAGATAAACATCAGCCTCAGAGGCTGTGAGATTTTAGAGGAGCAAGCAGTCAGCAAGCTCAAGGCAGTCAAAAGTTTCATCATTACAAGGCAATATTCAACATTCTAATCCAATGGAAAGTTGCCACAGAGTTTATTTTGTTTTTCTAACCCATCACCTTTACTTAATTCTGCTGTGCTGTGGATGCTTTATCCAATGGGCTATTATCACATGTACTTCTATAGTAACATATAAACTCTTAACTTACTCTATACAATTACATTACTACACTATAAAACTCCTCACCATCTTATCAATACAGTTTCTTATTTACTTAAGGCATATTCTTACTTACAACTATAGAAACACAAGTTTATAATTTTCCCGCTTAATGTCTGTGTACTTTTACTTTTACATCAATCCAAGCTTCTTCCAAGGCTTCAAAAAAATCAAACCCTTCACTATCTGTGGAAGTTTCTATATTCCCATTTCCTACATCCCAGGTGGTGGAAAAGCAGAAATATTCACAGGAGGGGTCCTGTCTCAGACCCTGGGCATGGCAGGTGATGAAATCCAGAAGTGCCCTTTGTGGCCATGTCCTGTGGCTGCAGCTCCCTTCACAGAGAGCAGCAGGCACAACTTCCCAAGGATTTTTCATAGGGAAGGATCTGAGAAAGCTCAGAGAAAAAGGAAAACAATTCTTACCTCTATTGATAAGAGAGATAAGCACCTGTTGCTTAGCACATGTGGAATGCGTTATGGAGATTGTTTACTGAAGAGTGATTTGTTAATTGGTGATGGTTGGATTGATTAGCCAATTAGGCCAAAGCTGTGTCATGGCTGTCTGGAAGGGGTCACAGGTTTTTCTTTTCTTTAGTATTTCTTTAGTATAGTATAGTATTAGTGTAACACAGCACAGCTTTATAAAGCAATAATAAGGCAATCACGGAGTCAGACCACATCACCCCCCGGATGGGGGGGTATGACATCTTTTTACTCCAGTGTCCCTCTCACCTGTTTGGACACCTTAGCCCAGGTTTTCTTGAGCCTGTAGATGGCACTCCTGTTGAGGGCCGAGGTGATCTCCAGCACGCCGTTGTAGTTGTGCAGGCAGCGGCAGATGTCGGCCACCGCCACCCACTTCTCGATGGCGCTGGCCCGCGAGGGCACGTCGGCGTAGCTCATGATCTGCGAGGCCACCAGGTTGCTCATCTGGCCACAGAGAGAGGCAGGGGTTCAGGGAGCTGGGGAACAACCCCTTCTAACGTGGCATGAATTAACAGGCAAGGGAAAGCCCCAGCTAAGCATGACAGAAGTGATGGCTCTTGGAACACAAGTGCTGTGAGGGGAGGCTGAGGGAGCTGGGGGTGTTTATCCCGGAGAAAAGGAGACTCAGGGGTGATCTCCTCACTCTCTACAGCTCCCTGAAAAGTGGTTGTAGTCAGGTGGGGTTGGGCTCTTTCTCTGGGCAACAGCTGGCAGAACCAGAGAACACCAAGAGCTGCACCAATGGAAATATAGGTTGGATATTAGGAAAAAGCTTTTTACAGAAAGAGTGATAAAGTTCTGGAATGGCCTGCCCGGGGATGTGGTGGAGTTACCATCCCTGGGTGCGTTTAACACAGCCTGGATGTGGCACTGGGTGCGAGGGTTTAGTTGGGGTGTTGGGGCTGGGTTGGACTCAATGATCTTGAAGAACTCTTCCAACCCAGTGATTTTATGATTCTGTGATTCATAAACCCATTGGTTTATGAATGAAAGGACATTGGAAACAAAGCTCAGGACAGGTGGAGGGGATGAGAACAGGAAAGAAGGATTGGAGATGCAATGGGAAGGTCTCCAAGCCATCAGCACTAAACCTGATTGGGAAGTCTCCCAGTAAAATTCAAGGAAAATGATAAAGGAGAAAGACATGTGTAGGGATACAAAGGCATTAAACAGGATTGGTGTTATAGTACTCCAGTGAAATTGAAGTTTCTTCAGTAGGCTGAAAGGCACTGTGCTACAGTTTAAAATGTTCTGCTCACTTAAATTGCCACTGAAATGCTGAGTACCAATTATTGAAAATGAGAATCTTCATCTGCTTTGATTTAAAATGTTAATTACGAAGAGGCTGCAGCATTCAGTCACTAAAAGATAACATATCACCTCACATTGCAACACAACCCAATATTTCTGTTCCAGAGGTCAGAGACAGTCCATGGGGTTCCTAGAAAACAAGTTTGTATTTGAGAGTACTTACATCATTAAAATGTTGACTAGTTTTCATAATATAGGGTGTTCTCTCATTTTTATCCACTTTCATCCAGCCCTGCCCAAGGAACTCTCTAGACATTGATGGGAGAGAAAAAAGCAAACAAAATCTTCATAAACACAGTACAGAGTATGTCTGTAACAGCCTAAGCAGATTTCAAGGATACCTCAATTTGCTGGAAGCTAATAGCACAGCTTTTCACTAATTCTAGCATCTCACTATACCATTTTTTAATGCTGTCTGAAATGGTCAATAGTGTAAAGAAGATTTATTTTTCCCTTAATCCCCTCTCCTCTGTCACCTCATCCTAATTTCCAGCTCTGTGACCCTATTTACACCAGGTTATCCTTGTGTGTGTGCAAACCCTTTTGTCAGAGGTTGAGTTGGAGGGGTGGTGGCCACCCCAGCCCAGTGGCCACTGGTCCCCCAAGGAACACTCTGTGCCAGGAGCGTCCTCCCCTCTCCACCACAGACAGTGGGTGCAGATATGAAGAGATAACCCAGGCTGAAAGGCCCAGAGGGGTCATCTCCAGCACCAAAAGGGCTCAGGGCCCAGCTGAGAATCAACATCTCAGTCTGGAGAGCAGATGTGGGAAGAGATAAAAGAAATATTCTTGACTGGTTTACTGTAAAAGATGCATGAGTTACCACAGAGGCAGAAGCCTCCTACACCCTGAAAGTGTTTAAGACTTTTCCCTGGAGTTTGGACACAGATTCCAGGGATGCTTCCCTGGGGATTGAGGGAAAGGATCTCAATGTGTGCCTCACCAACAACTGGATGGAAAGATCCATTGAATCCTAAGTTGTATTACTTCTTCACTAGCTGTAACATTAATAGGTGCCTTTAACCTCATGCTGTATATATCTATTAGTAGTTTCCTTTTTGTCCTTATTCCTGTGTGGTATTAGCTTGTTTTAAGTCCTATGTCTGCTATTTTTGTGCCTATGTCTCAGGTTTAGTTGGGTGTCTGTTGTATTTGCCACCTGTCAGAGGTGGGGCAGTTATCTCCTGTTCATTGGGCAGTTTTCTTTATCTCTCCCACCACCAATCCTCCCTCCAGGAGATCTCTCCTGTTCATGGGCCATTAATTATTAATTATCTCCTGTCCATGGCCAGTGAGTGGCCCTGCATGGCTGATAAAATTCCATCATCCCACTGGGAGATGCTCTGTCCAGGGGAGGAGCCAAGCATTCCTACCTGGATACAATCTGGCACCTGGAACACCCCAGCAGCCTTTGCCCCCTGCATTCCCAGAGGAGCAGCCAAGCATTCCTACCTGGATACAATCTGACTTTGGGAACACCCCAGCAGCCTTTGCCCCCTGCATTCCTAGAGGAGCAGCCAAGCATTCCTACCTGGATTCAATCTGGCACCTGGAACACCCCAGCAGCCTTTGCCCACTGCATTCCCA
>VZRH01007151.1:36329-55850 GCA_013397555.1 Urocynchramus pylzowi
ACAGCTGGCACTGCAGGAGGGCTGAGCCACCCTGGCATGGCCCTGCTGCCACCACCCTGACCCACAGCCTGTCAGGTTGTATTCTCATTCTGGCAGTGGTTTGTTTTTGTTGTGTGTACTATTGCATTTGTATTTTTATTTTTCCTTGTAAAGAACTGTTATTCCTATTCCCATATCTTTGCCTGAGAGCCTCTTAGTTTCAAAATCATAGTAGTTTGGAGGGAGGGGCTTTACATTTTCCATTTCAGGAGAGGCTCCTGCCTTCCTTAGCAGGTATCTGTCTTTTCAAACCCAGTCTATTAAATAAATAATTCATTCTATAATAGACCGAATCAGCCGTTATTAAAGAACTTGTGAACGAGAGTGGGTTTTGAGGTGCTGGCCACCTCAATAAAGCTCCTGCCAGCTGCCAGAGGCCTGGGCAAAGGGCAGGGACTTATCCAAACCCCCACACCCATGTGTAGCACGCTCACTCGTAGGGGATGCTGCGGAACACGACGTGGTCCAGCAGGGTGATCTGCTCCGCCAGCTCCATGGCCGACAGCGTCTCGAAGCACTCGGGCTTGGGGCAGTCTGGCTGCAAAGCAAGGACAACTCTGAGGGGTCTCTCCGTGGTCCACAGGGCATGAGCAGCTGCCTGGGAACCCTCAATGGGGCTGTAATTGACTTCAGGATCAGGAGAAATGAGGGTTAAAGGCAATCGCAGACAACACAAGTACTCGGCTGGAAATTCATAAAACAGGCACACACCAGCTCAGGAGTAGGAATGTGGGTTAAACTCTGTATATTCTGCACTTGTAGTTTCATATATATTAATATCTTTCCCTTTTTTTTTTTTTTTTTATATTGAGATTTTATCCAAATACTAAAGTTTCAGTGTGTTCATTTTTGATAGGGGCTCCAAAATCTTACAATCTCTAAATTGAAGTGGACATTCCTGGTATGAAAGAACAGTATATCTGACCAGAAATACTTTACAAGTTGCAGTTGTGTTAAATTTTATTGACCCATGCACACAACATTTCTCTAGGACTATTTATGTTTAAGTCTCAAGATGAACTTACCATCTGAATGATATCCTCTATTTTCAAATGGTTATCATCTTGATCATCCTGAGAAAGAGTCCTGAAAAATAAAGTGGCAGAACATCCTATATAAATAAAATTATGACAAAACCTTTTCATAGATCAGCAAAATGGCTTGTTTAAAATAAATCCTAGGTCTGCAATTGAGGAGGTAAAGGAAAAAAAAAATCTGTAGCCTAAGAAGTCATGTCTTGCTTTAAGTAAAAATGTGTAAACTGTTACAACATCAGAGACTTGCAAGATAAAATATTTCCATAGAAGTTTAAGATCTCTCAGCTAATGAATCCTGGAAATTGTCCTGTTCAGTGTCCCACATTGAGGTCAGTGTGTGGAAATGGACAGCAAACTGCAGCTTTTCCTTGTAGCACGGACATTACTTCCTTTCAGTAATGAAAGTGTTAATGAATGTTTCCAATTCTGCTACAGAAAACCTGTGATTATTATGGTTATTTCAGAGTAATGGGTCAAAAATTACCTAGGCAAAAATAAGTATTGATCAAGCACCATCTACCCTGATGCAGCATATTGGCAGATAATTACAAGATCTTACCCCTTCAAATGGGAATTACAGACACAAAGAAACCTTGACAACATTGGATTTATGTAATACAGGAGTGAGGAGATTTAAGGAGAAGGAACATCAGTCAGAATGTCAAAGGCTGTCAGAAAGGACACAACAATGTGCCCAGAATTTCACCATGCTGGCTCTCTCAGGGCAGGTTTGTTTAAGCTCAGGGTGAAGGTGCAGGTGAGGAGCCCTGCTCAGCTGAATTCCCCAGCACAGCTCAGGTGACCACCCCAAAGCTCTGCTGGTGACTTCAGAAGCACAGCCAGGGTCCCTCCTGTCCCCTCTGCAAGCACCAGGGCCAGGGGTGAGGGGAAAGCATCACTTGGCCTGCAGACCTCAGCTCTGGGTGTGAGACATGGACTTGCAGCAGGTGGGTGTGCAGGAAGCTTTAATGCCAGCACACCAGCTCCTTCTGCTGGGGGCTGCTGCTGCTTCCTCTTGGTTTGCCCTCTGAGGGCTAGGCTAAAATTAAAAATTAAATGCAGATACAGGATCTCAGAAACCTCCTTCCCTTCATTTAAAAATCCACAGCCTTAAAAAATCCACACAGAACACTTTTTTCTTTTTTTCTTCTTTTTTTCTTTTTTCTTTTTTCTTTTTTCTTCTTTTCTTTTTTCTTCTTTTATTTTTTTTCTTTTCTTTCTTTTTTCTTTTTTCTTTTTTTCTTTTTTCTTTTGTTCTTTTTTCTTCTTTTTTCTTTTGTTCTTTTTTCTTCTTTTTTCTTTTGTTCTTTTTTCTTATTTTCTATTTTCTTTTTTCTTTTGTTCTTTTTTCTTATTTTCTTTTTTCTTTTTTCTTTTTTCTTTTGTTCTTTTTTCTTTTTTTTCTTTTTTTCTTTTGTTCTTTTTTCTTTTCTTTTTTTTTCTTTTTTTCTTCTTCTTTTTTTTTTTTTTTTTCCCCATAAGGGCTGGAAACACCTTGTGCCTGCAGGGCAAGGCATGTTTACCTCTCCAGGAGAACCCTAAGCTTCTTGCCCGGATAATAATGAGTGCAGCCTCAGTCCCTGTAAATAGCCTGCCAATCTGTCCTGCAGAGCAGCTTATTTTGTGCTGCTCCTCATGCCTGGGGGCCTGCAGGAAGGTGTTGTTCATCCTGTGACAAGAGCCTCTGGCAATGAAAACCACACAGGCCCTGTCCCTCTGACCCAGGAATTCTCATCCATCTTTTAAAATCCATCATCTGGGTTACTTAAATATAACTTTATGTTATGTTATGTTATGTTTATGTTCTACCAGGATCTCACCTTTGATATAGGCATTGTTGTATTTGCTTAATGTGAAATAAAGTATGAAACATGGGATTCTGAAAAGACTGAAAACAGTTAACTTTAATCTTTGCCTCCTGATACTCTCTACCATGACATCTCATGTTTCATGTAGACTTTCAATCTGTCATTCTTAACAGATGCTTCTTTCCTAGCACAGTGGTCTCATGAAAAAACCCAAAACCAACTCTCCTTTTATCCATAAATATTCTACAGTGAAATCTGCAGAGGACAACAGATCTGTAGACTGGATAATGCTATTTTTTTGGCAGCATCAACAGCAGCTTCCACTTCAGTCTGTGCTGTTGTCAGCCTTGGGGACACCCAGTTTCAACAGAGGGCTGGGGACACTCACTGGGCTGCCCAGCCCTGCTTGGACAGCTCTCATGCACTCCCTGGAGAGCTCCTGGGAGCTGGGGAGAAGCAGATCCTTGTGGAAAGAGTCACAGGAGACAGCAAAGGCACAGAGGGGCTCTCCTGAGCAGTGTCATCCTTAGGGAACACTGAGCAGGGTGACTCCTCCAGTATCTTCAGAAATGAAGGAAGAATATATAAAAGAAATACCTTTCTGATTCTTAGAATCACCAGTTAAGATTCTCTCTCATACTATTCTTCATGCCTGACCAGGCCAAATATTAAAATAATTTTCTACTTGAAAATATTAAGCACGTGTCTCATCCTTTCTTTGCGGTACATAAAGCATACAAAAATATTTAAAAGCTAGGACAAGTTAGAGAGCCTGAAATGTGTTGTTTGGTGAGATTGTACAAGGCAGAAATATTGTTCATCCATCACATTTTGACATCTGCATATCCCTCAATTTCATTTATGTTTAGTCTGAAGAAGAAGAAGGAGGAGGAGCTGTTTCTGGAAGCAACCTGTTTTTCTCCAGATAGAATTATCTATCAAAGTTATTCACTGCTGTTCAGTCTGAACTTACACCTTCCTGCTCCATTATCAACTAAATTTTACCTAGATTTCCAGGGTTAGCAAATCAAGCTGATAAAATCTCAAGCAAAATGTACATTGAGAGGTTTGCCTAGCTTTCAGAACAGATACTGAATTAAAAAAAGCACTTTTACCCTGAAGAGAAACCCTGTCAGTCCACACAACAGAAATCCCATCAAGCAAGAAATACCAGCTGCTTTGTTTGATGACTCAAGGCATGAGGCAGCTCAGCATCTCCCATCAACATTTTCCTTGTAATTCATATTCTAAACACAGCCTTTCCCAGAGCTGACCAGTGATGGGTCTTTGGAACACAAACCAACCCATCCTCTGATCCTCCTCTGATCTCTGCTAACAAGGGGATGGATTTTTCAAGGATGTGCATGCCTGCAAAGGCTGGGGCAGTTTGTGAAAAGACATATTTTTACCCAATATCCTTCAGGGAGACATAGAAAATACCAGTGTTAAGCCTCAGAAAGCATTAACTTTTTTTCATGAGTGTTTGAAATCGAATTTTTTACAAGAAATGCTTGTCCTAAGCCCATTCTGCATTTGTCAAGCTTTCAGACTCAAGAGTAGACTACAAAAACTGGGATGTGGGGAAGCCAGGGCCTACAGTGACAGCTGACAGGCAACCCAGAATTCTGACAGAATACATGTTTCAGACAAAATGCCTGCAGCAAGCACCTCTGCAGAACAACAAAAATTTACAGCACTCACTTAGCAAGTGGGTGAGCAACCATTTTTATGAAGGACACATCCACTAGATTACTCCTTCTTCCCATTTTCAACCCATCCCAGAGAAACCTTTTGAATGAAGGTTTCATCAAAACTTCCAGTTACGACAGATCTGTGCTTGCTCATGAAAAGCATGCTGTCAGAAACCTTCAAACAAATTGGTTTCTAACAACAGTAAAAAAAAAAAAGCCCTTCAGTTCCAGGTAATTTATATTTTCCCTCTAAGTAGTATTAGATGACAGGTCTCACTTCAGAAAGATGACATCTCTCCAAGGAGCAGGGCATAGGCTGAGCAGCTTTTCTCCAAGGCAGACCATGGAACAGAGCCAGGAGAGGAACACAAGCCCTGGGACCACCTCTGCACATTCTGCAAGGGGACAGAATCCAGGGGGATTCACAACAAGGCCCTGCCTGGGTTCTGTCATTGTCCAGAAAGAGCCAGGATGCCTAAATTCAGAGAATTTTGGTGGAGAGGATCTCCTCTGTTGACAGGGAGAGACTGTGGCAGGAGTGCTGCATTCCCTGCCTGAACTTTGTTTTGTGGTTTGGTGCTTCAGGTAACCACAGGGCCCCACCAGAGATAATGCAAATCCTTCATTATGGCCCTCAGAGCCCGTGGAAGGCTGAAGGAACTCAGGAAATAATTTTTTCCACTGCAGGCCCTCTCTCCATGCTCAGAACAGTGACTGTAGCCTGACGTGGCAGAGAATCCCCACTGTGCTGCAGAAGAGGGAGTGATGCTGTGGGAGGGACCCTGTCACCTTGGTCTTTTGAGATTTTCTAAACCTTCTGATGTTTACATTCTTGTAATGGAGTTTCTCACACACTTTTATGTAAATAATGATTGTTTGCATTCTTCTCTGTAGGAGGAGAATTTTGATGGATTGTTGGTTTAACCAGTGTGGTTGGAGAGGTGGCAATGCCATCCTCCAATCCACTGTCACTTTTGGAATTCTACAAATGTTGAGGTCTGAAAAAATAAAGTGCTCTTTTCCTGTTTGGATACTGAAACATCATGTGTGAGTGTGTTATTCTTGTGTCACAGCCGTGACAGGACCCTGCAGGACGTGGAGCCCCTCCAGGGTGGCTCAGTGGAGCCTTGGCCCAAAGCTGAGCAGTTGTGGGTCAGCAGCAGCTGGTTCCTGCAGTCAACAGTGATCTCTGCAGACAGCAAACAGCCACAGCTCTCCAGTCTAGGGCAGAGCAGCTTCAGGCCTGGCCTGACCTACTGAACCAGCCAGGGCACCACAGGGCACTGAACAAACCCCACCTCATCACATCCTCCCCCTGCACCACAGCAGCACTTCTGCTTTCAGAGGAAATGTAGAAAAGCTGTGTTCCTCTGGCACTGGAAACCTGTCTGCCCTCTGGGCTCATGCAGGTGTGTCCTCAGAGAGGACACAGACTGGTCAAGGCCACCTCTCCTGACTCTGTTAGCTTCTGACCCTTCACAAAATCAGCTCCAGAACTGTACAAGGATGTTTGAAATCCTGCCAGGAAAGCTAAACCCCCTGACAGAAGCTATCCCCCCATTTCACATTCTGATTATTGCAAAGTTGAGTTGTCAAAGAGCAGCTGGCCCTGCCTCTGAATCCACCACCACGCTGAGGAGCTGGAGGAGCAGAGGGACCCCTGGATGCCCCAGGACTGAGTGCTCTGTCTCCACAGGTCCCTGCTCCCACCAGCAAGTTCCATCGGGGCTTTTTAAAGCTTATAAATATTTCTGTTTGAAAAATGTGCAATGAAAATCAAGGAGTGTGGAAGAGCAAAGGAATGTGCACTCCTGTGTCAGTATCAGAGATGAAGTTGCAGACAAACAGCTGCTGATTATTCCTTATATCCTATAAGGATTATTATATCCTTATATCCTATAAGATTATTCCTTATAACTGATCACTCAATTAGCTGTATAGCCTTGCTGAGAGCCTGTGTCTCCAGCAGCAGTTACAGTGCTTTGTTTAACTCTGGAAATCACTCTTTATTATAAGACATTTCCCAGAGGTGATCTGAACACCTCCCCCTTCCAGTGAAAGGGTGAGAAATTGTATTGAAATTTAATTCACATAGAAGTAGGATTGAAATAGTTCACATCAAGCTGTCCAGCATCCACGTGTGTTTAGCAGCACTGCCAGTCTTGAAAAGCAATAAAGGACTTTTTAGCCAAGGCTAAAAGAAAAAAACTCTTTTTCCATTTTTTTGCTTTGAAAAAAAAAAAAGAAAAATTCAATCTGAATTTTTGAAAAATTTGTAAAAATGGAAATATCTGATGAAATGTATTCACTGGTGTACCAGACAGTGTGCTCAGGTACTCAGTAAACAGTTCTAGGAGGGGAGAGAGGACAAACAACAACAACCATTTCCTAGAACAGCAGTTAAAGGATGCAAATGGAAACAATTCATGGTTTACACATGAAGACAAAGGTCCATTTTTTGATGCAACTGCTAGTGGAAATTGGCTAATTTGAAAGTGGGTACAGGAAATTGCTGACCAGCTTGTATGGTAAGGGCCTATAAATCCATTACTCTGCCAACCCAGGCTTATTTTAAAACATTTCCTTAAGAAGCTGAAAGTTTTTGGGTAATTTTACCCACTGGAAGAACATACATGTCATACATGTTATAAAAATCCACATCATCTTCATCCTTCTTGCTCTTTTGACTTGCTGTCTCTTCCAAAGAAACATATAAAACAAATAACATTTTTACTTGGAATTGCAGCACACACAGTATTATTAAAAGGAGGATTATTTTTGTTTATGTTGAGAAGAAAGGTGCTTTTAATAAGAACTTATCTGTGTTTCTTATCTTTTATTTGATATTTATCCTCACAAGTGATTTTTTCAGCCCTTTTTTTTTCATATATCTGTGGGAAACCTGTCAAATGGTCTTAGAAAATTCAGGCATAC
Organism: Urocynchramus pylzowi; assembly: GCA_013397555.1. Lineage (NCBI taxonomy): Eukaryota > Metazoa > Chordata > Aves > Passeriformes > Fringillidae > Urocynchramus > Urocynchramus pylzowi. The sequence goes on from VZRH01007151.1 coordinate 43,839, forward strand.
TCCATTTATTGCACACTTATTGGTTTACCTGCAGAATACTTACATAAATTTTCATAAATTTTCATAAATTTATCTGTGTTTTTCATGATGTTTTATTTTAATCACTCCTTAGTCTATAGATGTTTCAATTAATTTATTTATTTAATCACTGCTTAGTCTTTAAATGTTTCCTGCTCCTCAGGATTGCAGAACAATGGACTTTAAACCAGTGGCTATAAAATATTCACACTTTGTAGACAGAGCTGTTTTCACTCATACTTGAAGGCTGAACTCATGGCTGCCAGCTGTTCTGCAGCAAAGCTTTCAAATACAGGTATTTTTATGAATGAAATTTAAAACAGGCTCTGCTTTATGGCTCATAAAACACTTAGTAATCCTTCAAAATTAAATACTCTGGAGGGAAACCCAACCCTGTGAATTCTATACACAGTCAATCTCCCTCTGTGCTACAGTTAACATGTGAAATAATTAGAAATGCACTTACCTCAGTATGTTTGCAGTAGCTTTCCTTTCTTGTGGCAGAAGGTCAGGGTCTCTCAAAACTTCCTCCAGCAAATTTAACACATTCATTTTCAGCTCGTTGTTCAGCTCAAAATCCTGAAAATGAAAAAATTTTACTACCTTTAGTCTTAACAGCATTGATCAAACAACTTAAAGAATACACTTCAATGGGTTTGCCTTTTCTTTTTCAATTGGGTTTGAATTATTTCTGTTTTGTTTTGTTTTTACTACTATGTTTGAAAATATTTAGAGAAAGCTGTGGTACAATAGTAAACTGGCCACAAAAGTAGGATTTCCCAAAGGCTGGGATTTCTCTCCTGTTTGACCTTTGCCTTCTGTGTGGAGATGGGGTGATCAGAGAACCTTCCTTTTCTGAATTATCACCTGCATCTGGCCAAGACCCACAACATCCTCTCTGAATTTAATTGCAGCTCTGGCACCACTGCCCAGCAGGGCAGGACCCTTCCTCTCACTGCTTCCTTGAGTTTCTCTGTTCATCTGCCTCCCCTCTGGTGTTTCTTATCTCACACCCACCCTGTTGGAAAGTCTGATTTTTGTGCAGAACTCAAACTAATAAGTTCACTAAATAATCTGGCCCTGCACTGAAGAGCTTCAGCATTTTAATTACCTCTGGGGCAGACTGATACCTGACACAGGACTGAGATTCAGGGACACACAGCAACCACTTATGTGATCTCTTATCTGATAAGATCACTTATCAGAATTTGGAGAAATCAGACAGTATTAGACATTCTCCAGACACAGAATGTACAAGCTTTTAGGTGGGAAGTTACAGGCAACTCTTCAGGTGGACTCCAAAAATTCATGTATTCGGCTGTTTTATAGCATTTTGATAGGAAAACAACCTTCAGCTGCCTGGTGCATGACAGATCTTCCCTGATAACCCACAGCTGCTTGCAAGCAGGACCACGTGTGTGCAGAGCTTTCTCTCATTTCCATGGCAACAGGAGGCACGAAGTTACTGAAAATGGGGAAGATTTGGCACCTCGGCACAAGAGCGTGGTGTTTCACTCCCAAAAAAAAAACCCCACAGCCCCTCCTGTGGTGAGGGGCTCTGGAGATGTGTCCCTCTGGGAGCAGCAGAGCCAGACCAGGTGAGCCCAGCTCAGGTGAGAACACCCCACAGGAGCACCAGAGCACTCCCACAGCCACTGAGACAGGAGTGATGCCTTGAGAAGGCTGAGCTGGAACAGATGCTGGATGGAGCTAGAGAATAAAGCAGGGATTTGTTAAAAGGATCTCCTCAGTGGATCCACCTTGGGCAGCACCAGAGCCCAGCCAGGGCTGCACCCAAGATGGACCAAAATGGTCCCAAAATGAACCCAAGATGAACCAAAATGGTCACAAAATGATCCCAAGATGACCCAAAATGGCCCCAAAATGCACGGCTGCTCCCGGGGGCTCTCCCTGGGATCAGTTCTGCTCCATTTGCACCTTGGAGTTCATTGTCCCATTCCAGCTTTAGCCCAGGCACTCCCATCCTTGTTTTTCTCTCTCCAGCCCACGTTGGTTGTGCTCCTGGGCCTGAGGTTTGGATCATTTGTCCTTGGTGCCCAGCTGGAGCAGGAATTGTTTTGTCTCCCTGCTCTGTGCAGAGAGCTCACCACCCCAAAATATGAAGCTCAAAACTATACACTAAAGCAGCACAGAATCTAAAAAATATAAAAGCCGAAACTTGAGGCATCAGGTGGAGCCTCATTTGGAAATGGGAGAGAGCAGTTCAGAGCAGGAGGGGAATGAGTGATCATCACAGGATGCCACCCTCACAGCATTTTGGAGAAAGGTTATTGCTCCAATGTCAGCACTCAGACATCCCCTGCCCTGGGCATTTCCCTCTTGTTACAGCACCTCCTCTTTACTCCTCCAGAATCTCCTCACCTGGGCTTCAGCTAATTAATACTCTGGAACTGATTAATATCTGTGTCTTATTTTTTTTTTATGGAGATGTTTACCTGTATTTGAGGGTGTTGGAGAACAGGAAGCTGCAGCATTAAGCTTTGGATGGGGTATCAAACATTCAGCTCAAAGCCAAGTGAAAATTATTTCTGGGCTCTGCACTCTGTTTGTTTACTAAAGCACATTTTGTATAGCCACGCTCTGAAATGCCTCCCTTAGGAGCTGTTTTAGCCTGTTTGCAAGGAAAGACAAGAGAGCCTTTTCATATGTTTGGGGTATGGAAATGGGACTAATTAGAGAAAACACGAGGAATGTAACTAAACTACATGACAGTACTGTGCACTCTGGTGATTTCAAAAAGAAAATAATTTGAAACATAAAACTATCAAAACTTAGCTAAAGGAGAAACTTTGAGTCTGCACAAGCCTAAGCAACCAGTGTAATTAATGAGTTTGTCCTGCACCTCAGTGGCAGGCACTGTATGAAAGAGGATGGTACCTCTGCAACCTGTGCTACAGAAATATCCCAAATGGGCAGAACAGGTGTCCAGGAGGTGACACATCACCCATCCTCATTCACCACTTCTGGGTAAAATCCTCAGGCAGATCACATCATCATGGCCAGGATTTTGTCTCCAAGCACAGCTTTCAAACCACACCTGGTTGATTCTTTTCATTACGAGCTATTTTCTGTCAAGATGTCTTGTTTTATTGAAAACACACCTATGGCCAAAAAAGTCTAGAATTTTAAGAGTTCTTTCATTTGCAAATAGCATGGGAAAGCCTCACTTATAATTATCAGATTCAGCCAAACTAAAGCATTTCCAGTTTTTGCATGGCTACATGCTAATTTTTATAATAATGAGAATTAATAATTTGGTCATTAACATTAAAACTTGTTTTACTGAGTAATCTCCATAAGATAGTAGTGCTGGAATTTTTGGGGAAACTCAAATTTATGGTTTTCTTTTTTAAAGCAATGTCATCTGTTTCTTACAGAGTGATGAAGGAAAAAAAAAAAAAAACATTGGGAAAAAAGGTGGGAATCAGAAGAAAAATGAACTAATAATAAATAAACTAATCTCTTTTTCTAGTGAAGGCCATTATCTAAATGGTACTGAGATTCCAGTGTGATGAGTGATATATGTTAAAAAGAATAGGGAAATATTGCATTTAAACATGTACATGCACTTAACTTTTGTGGAGAAAGGTTGACATAAGAATGATACAAACAGAAAAATATTTAGCAACCAATTCTAAGTATAATTTTAAAATAACTAAATAAATCTACATACATGCAGATTATTTCTATCTGTATTATGGGTGTCACATATGAATATTTATGTGTTTATTCTATAGGACACTTAGATCCACAGGTGGCTATTTATGGCCTTAGATATATGTGTAGCACAGCTCTCTACATAATTTTACACCACTTCTTTGACTTTTAGTTCTAATTTACATTTTAGAGAAGGAATACAGTTGATCAGACAGGAATCCTTCAATTTTCCAGCAGGCACATTTCAATCTGACAGTGGTTCAGTTCTTCAGGAGAGGGTCACATACCTCTAATACACTTTAGAGTCTACAGTAGCCTAAAGATTTGTGGGTATTACTCAGATTTGGAATCACTGCCCAGAAGAAAAGAGAGTGCAGCAGAGGCAGCAGAAAGCAAGGAAAAAAAAAAATCACCATGCTAAGATGTGTTTTAAAACTAAAAACAGTAGATTTAGTGTCGGTGGTTTATACAGAGAATATATTTTCAAGATTTGACATGTGCTCAGTGAAACCCCAGAAGCTTTTCCTCTTCCCTTTCTTTAAATGTTCCTCAGTGAGAGGAAACATTCTGCATCTAAGCAATGTGGGGAGCACTGAATAATCCAGACAGGTAAAATCAAGCTAAAACAGGAACATGATTTATGGTTGAGTAGGCCAGTGAGAAGAAATACAAAAGAACAGGAGGGAGGGAAGAAAAAGGCAGGAGGGCAGAGAGATCTACTGAAAGACTTTTTGCAAGGAATTTGGAATATTTGTAAGTAGATGGGGATTGCCTTACAATTTTCCTGTACCTGTCCTCGTGCCAAAAAGAAAGCAGGTAATTATTTCAATGGCAGCAGATGAGTGAGTCTTAATCTTGTGCACAGCACATCAAACACTATCAGAGCTCAGTGAAGTTACTCCACTGCTGCAGTCCTCCACTACATTATTTCATTTTGGAGCATAGAAGCACACTTCACCTACCACACCCAATTGTGTTGAGCAAAATCTGTGTAAATCCACCTGCAACAAAACATTGGCACGGGTGGAAGGCAGAGATAAATGGAATTATAACTGGCTTTCAAGAAAACTCATCTCTGAGCTTGAAATAAGTCTGGCTAACTTCAAGAAATAAGCTGTTTCAAGGCAGCTTGGGGTCAATTTCCAATGTTGTCAAAATACAGTGTACCTTGCTAAGTGTGGCTGAAGAGCAGTTTGTTAGTATTTCTACAATTAACTTAGTATAAACTCACTAAATATCTTATTCATTACTTTATACCATTTAATATGAGCTAAATGGGGCTCATATAAAGGATTTTTTATTCCAATGAAATGGAAAGAAATGGAGTTATCCAATTCATGTGAGCTAACACTATTTTTAACTAACTGAAATAATCTTTCCTTAGGCAGCCCTCTGTCTCCAGGTGTTGTCCCCAGTCCCCAGGTGCTGTCAGTAACTCCCTGCTGGAAGCCCTCCAGAGCTCTGTGGGGATGGCCAAGAGCACGAGCTGCACTGGACAATGTCACAGCTGCGGCTGGGCAGCCACACATCATGGCCCATATTCTCAAATATGAGCCATGGTCCTCTCCCCAGGCCCTTTGGTCACTCAGTAAATGTCCTGGATTGTAAAATAAGTGTGTATTCTATTTGCCATCTGTCAGAGGTGGGGCAGTTATCTCCTGTTCATTGGGCAGTTTTCTTTATCTCTTCCACCACCAATCCTCCCTTCAGGAGATCTCTGCTGTTCATGGGCCATTAATTATTAATTATCTTCTGCTCATGGGCCATTAATTATTAATTATCTGTTGTCCATGGCCACTGAGTGTCCCTGCATGGCTGATCAAATTCCATCATCCCACTGGGAGATGCTCTGCCCAGGCGAGCAGCCAAGCATTCCTACCTGGATACAATCTGACTTTGGGAACACCCCAGCAGCCTTTGCCCCCTGCATTCCCAGAGGAGCAGCCAAGCATTCCTACCTGGATACAATCTGGCACCTGGAACACCCCAGCAACCTTTGCCCACTGCATTCCCAGAGGAGCAGATTTCTGCTCCCCTGCATTCCCAGAGGGAGCCCAGGCCCATCTCCAGCAGCCCTGGAGCTCCAGAGGAAAACTCCCCCCTTGTCCAGGATCCCTGCTCCAGCAGAGCCACAGCTGGCACTGCAGGAGGGCTGAGCCACCCTGGCATGGCCCTGCTGCCACCACCCTGACCCACAGCCTGTCAGGTTGTATTCTCACTCTGGCACTGGTTTGTTTTCTTTTTTTTTGTACTATTGCATTTGTATTTTTATTTTTTCTAGTAATGAACTGTTATTCCTATTCCCATATCTTTGCCTGAGAGCCCCTTAATTTCAAAATTCTACTAATTCAGAGGGAATTTACATTCAGAGGGGGTTTACATTTTCCATTTCAGGGGAGGCTCCTGCCTTCCTGAGCAGGTACCTGTCTGTTCACACCAAGACAGTAAATCATGGACACTGTCCAGCAGCTCCAGGCTGTGAGAGAGCTGCTCCAGATGAGATCTGCAGAGGAGGCAGTGGGAACAAGCCCTCAGCTGCCCCTCAGAGCTGGGGAGACTGAAGGGGCCAGATGTGGAATTCTCCTCCTTGGACAAGCCCCACTTCAATCTGCTTGTCACAGGAGCAGAAGCAGCTTTGCTTAGTAACACAAGTGTTAAGATAAAAAAAACCCCAAAAAAACCAAGAAAACCCCACATTGCTAAATAAAACAAGGCTGCAAGACCTCACTTGGATAACGAAATGTCTCATACTGAGACTTTCTGCCCCTGGCCCCCTTTTGCCTTCCTATTTTTCCACCTCTGCAGGAGCTAGTGGGAGTTTTATCCTCCTGAGCCCTTTCTGTCCCCACCAAGGCTCCTGCTCCCAGTGATCCTCTGCCTCTTCATTTGTGTGTTCATTGTTTACAGCAGGACAATCCTGCTCTGCTCCTCTCAGTCACATTTCAAAACCAAAATGTAAACACGAGCACTCTGCTGTTATTTAGGGCAAAAAGAAAGATTTGCTGTCTTGCAGGTGTCTGAATGAAAAAAAAAAAAAAAAAAAAAAAAAGAGGAGGGGTATGGAACAAAAAGAGCAGAAATGTAAACAAAACAATCTGGAACAGCTAAAGCTGCCTTTCTTACTGTGCTGGTTTTGGCTGATAAGCAGCACAGGTTTGGCTGCTCTTGCTCAGGATGGTAAAAAAAAGGAAGTATGTCTCACCTCACCTGGGATGGCTTGTTCCCAAACTCTTATCTGTGCCTTGACAGCTCCTCAGGACATTCATAAGCTCCTTGTGCCCTCCACAAAGAGCTGCAGATCTGGCACTACCATGTGTACATTTCCTTGAAATTTAAGTGAGGCTTCTGCAGTGTATGATCCAAGTTCTAAGAGCAATTAATTCTTTTTAGAGAATTGTTTAGAATCATTTCAAGGCAACAAAACCACTTTATGAAAGCCCATCCTCACTGAATAGGCTGATTCATTAATTTTAATGATTCTGTTTTCAGTAAACAGACAATTCTACATTAAATGCAGTCCATGCTTAGATAAATTAAAAAAAAAAAAAAATAGAGCAAGGCTAAACCATCCCCAAGTGTGGTTTTGACACAGCTGCAAAGGCAGTGGAAGCTAATTGATTCCACAGCCCAGCACAGACCTTCCAAACCTCAGCCAAGGATTTTCTAGAGCAAAGTGAGCAAACACAAGGCCCTGAACCATTTGTTTGGATAACTCCTGCATCCCTGGTTCATGCACTAGCCCTGACCCATGTTCCTGCAGGCAGGAGAGCAGCAGGCTGAGCCAGCCAAAGGGCTCCAGAGAGAGGCAGGGAGGGGAGGGAATACTGAAGTGGGATGATGCTTGCCAGAGCCCTGGAACAGATGGCTGTGTGTGAGTCCTGCACCAGTGCACAAGGCATCAGGACAACAGTTTAGGCTCTGGTGACTCAGAGAGCACCAAGACAGAGCTGGCTGGGCTGCAGAATTGCTCAGGAGCTGCAGCACTGAAGCAGGTCTGCAGCACCATCTCACAGCTGACAGAGAAATATGGACACACTCTACACAGCCATTGACTCTGATTCTCTTTGCAGCCAGGGATGAGGAAATGGCATTTTGCCAAAAAGAGAGGGTGTGTGGTTGGTCACCTTTAGTCGTGGTGTGGGCTGCTGATGACAACAAAGACCTTGGGACACTGCAAGGAGAGCAGTCTCTAGATAGAGAGAAATTGCCCATTTGGTGCTGGGAGTTTTTGTAGCAAAACCAAATTCAAAGCCAGGTAGAGGGAAAACTATCAAAATTGCACATTTGTCTTTGCAAACATCCACTTATTTTCCCTTATTTTCCCTTATTTTCACTTATTTTCCCTTTATTAACTTATTCTATAAGCTGGGGGGGGGGTTTATTTTGTTTGGAGATTTTTTTAGAATAAAATCTGCCCTTTCTTTTGAGAATCAAACCTGCTCTTGACTGCTTATGAAGTAGAAGGATATTTCAACCAAGGTTGCTGATTATTCAGAGAACAATGCAAAAACCTTAAAATGTAAAGAAGTTTTTGGCAGGTCTGCTGTTCTGAAAGAATTTCAGTGCTTATATTGTATTGTCATTTTGGAAATTGAATAAGGATTTCCTCACCAGATAGTGGTCAGGATTTGCAGTTTGTGTTGTTACTGTAAAATAAGCTTGGAGCTACTGCTCTCACAAGACTCTACATGTTTACTGCCAACATTTCACATTGTTTGGCCAGACAGTAATTCTTCACTAGTCCTTCTTAAAGTAGTCCTGTCCCATCTTTTTTGGCAGCAACTAGTCAGTCTTTTCTGGTTTGCTCAAGCCTGTTTTTTTCTCTCTCCCTAGTCTCACAAGTAAACAACACAAAAATCTGATTATATGCTATTTTGCAGTAGCATTTCTTACTTTTCCTGCCAAAGTCCTTGCATTTTAAATTATTTGCTATATTGGAAGACCAATGGACTAGGAGAGCTAAAGAATTAAAATCTGACACCTTTGCATGGAAAAAATAAATGGCAGTGAGAGACCAGGGAGTGCAGGTAACAGCTTCCACTTTGAAAATCCACAATGAGCTATTACTCATTATCTTTCTGCTCTTCATATTTTTATTGGTATTTTTACAATACCAATTGTAAACATGATGCAAAAGCAACTGCAAAGGAATTCATTGAAACTACTTGTAGACATTGCCTAACGTAGATAAAAGTTCCACATTTCCACAATCACATATATTTTAATTAGCATAGAGGATTAACTCATGTCATAGAAGATATTTAATATTAACTGGAACACAATAAGCACCTAGAGTAACACAAAATTGTAATAACAGTCTGCTGCTACTTCTGTTACAGCTCAATATTTGCTTGATTCTGACTTTAATTTAACAGGGAGTCAAAACTTGGTGTACATAGGCTGCTCCCAGTAACTTGAAATGATTAATCACTCCTGTGATACCAAGATAGATTGTAGTAATCTCTTCTGGGCTGTTCAGCTTTCCAAACAAACCAATTTCCCACTTACCTCTCTTATTGAGTTAATTCTCTAGCAAACTTAGCCTCTATGAAAATTAAACCCTTTACATGGGAAAAAGGGAATTGATTTCACATAAGAGAGTTTGACATGGCTGCAGTTAGCTTTTGAGATTAAGTATCCTTTATTAGCAGCCTGAAGTGACAAAGCAGTCTGTAAGTGCCATGATGTACCATCTGCACAAAGTGCACAAAAATCTCTCTTCCTTCCTTCCTTCCTTCCTTCCTTCCTTCCTTCCTTCCTTCCTTCCTTCCTTCCTTCCTCCCTTCCTCCCTTCCTCCCTTCCTCCCTTCCTCCCTTCCTCCCTTCCTCCCTTCCTCCCTTCCTCCCTTCCTCCCTTCCTCCCTTCCTCCCTTCCTCCCTTCCTCCCTTCCTCCCTTCCCTGAACTTCCCTTCCCTTCCCCATTTTCAAAACTCCTCTGCATCCATGTCAAATTCTCCCAGCACATTTCATATCTGACAGCCTAAAGGATATTTTCTCTATGATATTGCACAAACCACTCAGGTTTCTTGCCCTCCCTCCCCTGCCAACACCATTTTGCCATCAGGGATGTGATGCCAGGCCCACGGACGTGATTTCCCGTGCACAATTCGCCACAAACAAATAAACGAATAAACTTCTGCACGAACACACGAGTTGTTCAACACAGGCAGAGCAGCTGGGAGAGGCTGCCCATGGCAGGAACAGAGTGAGATATTGACCCCTGTGAGTTTGAGGGGGTACCTGTGAGTGTTTGGAGACCCAGTGGCGCAGGACGTTGAGGACGCGGTTGGTGGCGGCCCTGCGGATGATGAACTCCTTGTCGCACGTGCGCTCCGAGTTGTTGAACCCTGCACACAAACAAACCCAAGCTGGAGTCAACGGGATGGGGAAGATTTAAAACAAATAAAAATTAAAATACCATAGCGGTGGCTTGGGTAAACTGAAGGCTTACAGGGTATTTCTGTGCAGTGAAAGGAAAGGCGCCCGACAGATGGTGAAATGTGAACATCTAGACCAAAGAAATTCTGCAGCATCAGTGCAGCACAGCCTTGCCCATCACAACACAGACACCTCCTGGGGTCAGCACTCAGCTTTAGAAAGGTGAAGAATAATTGCCTGTGCAATTAAATTTCAAGGCCTCCCTTCAGCATGGAAGAAATAAAATAAAGTGTATCAAGAAATAAAGTGAATGAAAAGCCCCTGAAAACAAAGAAGGATTTTTTTTTTTTTTTTAAGTATGGAAGACATTTATAGCAAGGAAAAGGATCAGACCAAAGCTAGGCCTGTAATCAAACAGATTTGAAAAGTCAGTATGATTTAGAAAAGGGAAACAGGTAAATTTCAGAACTAGTAAAGAACAAGGGGAGGACAACAGTTTAAACACAGAGGAGAAAAAGGTCAGCACAAGAAATCTTCCTTCTCAAGAGCAGTATTGTACAGGCTGTACTAATCAACACTTCAAGTAAGTTATTTGGGGGTTTTTTTAACCAGTGGGAAGACAAGAAAATGGGAAGATATGTGGCAAACACATTTATAGACCCAGCTGCCTGAACACTAAGATTTTTCCAGATGCAGCATTTCCCACCCATCTGTTATGGACAATTTTTTTTTTCTTTTTTTTTTTGTCTGCAATATTTACTTATAAAGAAATTGTTTCAATAATAAACAAGGAACTTTCTCCCTACATTCATATTACTGCTTCTCTTTTCATTCTGCTGCAGCTATATAAAAAATAAAATCCATATGGTTAAAATGACGATTATATTATTGTTTTAATAATAATGAAATTGCTACACTAAGCCCCTAAATGTCTTTTTAAAAATGATAACTCTGAAGATAGACCTGAGATGCCTGCCTTTTCCTAAATTTTTGTCAGATTTGCTCTTGTACTGGGCTGCTCTCTATTCCACTCAGTGCAGAGTTCAGGAACAGCTGGGAACACCCCCCCATATGACCTGCATTTTACTTTTTTTTTTGGTATAAAAGCTGCTCGAAAGCCCATGTTTTATTATAAATAGCACAGGCAGATTAAATCTATTTCTTCTGTGATAAACCCATTGGAGGGTTTTCTGGAGGCTTGTATTAGTTTTGCTCTATTCTTACAACAGACAATCCAGAAAGTCCAAATTGCTGCTCTGTATTTTTGGCTAGATAAGCAAGACAGGAAGTGTTAAACTGCAGTCTCACATCTTTTACTGCAGGTTAGACCTCAACCCCAAACATATTTTCTATCTACACTTACATTTCATGGGCATTTTTAAACTATAGCATATTACACTCTAGATGGCATCTAAGATTCAAAGATGGTTTAATATTGAAGCATTTTAAGCAGGTGGGGTTTTTTTTGTTGTTTGTGGTGGGTTTTTTTGTTTTGGTTTTTTTTTTTTTGTGGGGTTTTTTTTTTTTTTTTTTTTTTTTTTTTTTTTTTTTTTTTTTTTTTTTTTTTTTTTTTTTTTTTCTTCCCATAAAGAAAAAAAATAAAGAAAATCTCTGAGGCTTTTTTCAGCAAAGGTAACACAGGCAACATTTTGTATGTTAATTTTCTATGCCTTTCACAGTTAACCTATTGCAGAAGCAATTAGGAACAGACATTATAAACTGTTCAATTAGCCACTTAATTGCAGCAATGAAAGTCACAATGAAAATTATATATTAAAGCAGCAAAGTCTTTACCAAGGCAACATTAAGGAAAAGAACTTCAGTAAGCTGGGAGGAAAAGACAGAGAAGCCTACAGAGACAGTTTCCAGTGAGCTACAAAAAAAAAAAAAAAAAAAAAAAAAAAAAAAAAAAAAAAAAAAAAAAAAAAAAGGGAAAA
>VZRH01007151.1:55867-87031 GCA_013397555.1 Urocynchramus pylzowi
AAAAAAAAAAAAGAGGGAAGGAAAAAATTAAAGCCTCCAGAGATCACTTCAGCAAACCAGTATGGCCCTCAGAATTTCATCAATTTTTAAGCAGTAATTAGCTTGTTGCAGAGAATGAGCAACATGTTCACCCAGATCCACATTCTCTGCACTTCATGTTGATGTGCTGAGAATGTGGAGATAAATGGAGATTTCCATTTGTGTGAGAGAGGAACTGAGCTGAGCACAGCTGGCCCCTCCTGTCAGGGGCTTGTGCAGAGCCAGGTCCCCCCAAACCTCCAGGCTGAGCCCCCAGCACCCTCCACACCTCTACAGATCTTGATGTGCACACTGACAATAAGAAATAATTTAATTAGGATTCTGGGTGGACCTGCCCACATCCAGACCCAATGGTGAAACAACCTGGAACACTCCGTGGTAAATATCTGTTCCTCTCCTGAAGGAAGCAATCTTTCCACATTAGAAATGCCAGCAGTATTTCTAATTATTAATCATCTAAGTGGGCAGCTGCCTCAGTGAGTGCTACTTTCAAGTAATGTTTTTCACCATTATCTGTTGAAATTAATATGCACTGGTTCCACAAATAGTACCTGCACATAATGGTGATACAGAACTTTTACCACAGGCTGTCAAACACAAAGTTAACCTGACAGCATTGCTAGTTTCACTGAATTACTTCTTTCAATATTATTTAATCACTCTGTTCATGTACTTGTCTTTAGACTGTGTTATGCAAAAAATCCAGTCTCACCTTCACATGTTTTCTTTTGTGCACTTCAACAAAAATGTGGTATTTTTATAGCTTCCTCTATTACCAAAGATTAAAAATATAGGTGCTGAATAGACATAAATCTCCACCTTAAACACCTTATGAAAAAGCTAATACTTTTATAGCTTCCACTATTACCAAAGAGTGAAAAAAGTATGTGCTGGATAGAGAGATAAATTACAGTATTGCACCTTTAAAATCCACCTCACCCCAGAGGAACATTTGTACCACAGTAAATTCTGCACCATATACTTTAAAGAAATTAAACATGCACATCTTCTTTTCTATTTCAGTTAAGATGTCAAAACCTCTCACTCCAGTTACAGCATTTCTGAATCCAATAGGAGTCCCTGCCCATGACAGGAGGCTGGAACAAGATGTCATTAGGGTTCCTTCCTAACCAAACCATTCTAAGATTAGCCTGAGATTAATAAAACAGCACATGATTCCTGACCATAGTAATTAACTTGTCCAAAGTTTTGATGGTATAATAATAATATCCACTTTTAAGGGTTTATCTACACAAAGAGAAATCTGTTCACAAGAATTGGTGCAAGTTGTTCAGAGTCTTGAAGCTTCTGGTGTCTTTCTCAGCAAAAAAACTTCATTTCAGATGCTGATTTGATGTGCCAGTTTCAATGAAACGCCCTGGAGTCTCACACTGAAGGTGTGTTAGCACCCAGCAATGGGATAAAATAGCACTCCAGACTTTGGGGAGATCCCAGCAAGCCCCAGAGAGTCCCAGGGATGTGGAATGAGAACATTCAGGGCCCACCAGGCGCATGAGAAATAATCAATAATATCCAGCAAATAATATCCATCAGATATTATCAAAATAATAAATAATATAATCTGTTATCCATCTGGTAATATCCATCAGATACACCCCAGAGCTGTAGGCCAGCTTCACCACTCAGCCTGGCTTGAATCCTGATACCTTAGCAAACACCAGTGCTGCTTTCTGACCTGCATAAAGAACAAATACCAAAAACCCCAGGCTTGGGGCACAGCACTTTTCATCCACAGATTAAAATTGAAAAATTGAAAAATTGAAAAAGCCTTTCCAATATATGCAGCACAAAAGAAAAGGCTTCCCAATGCACAAGAAGGCCCCAAAAAGGGATTATGTTTTTCTTACCTCAACATACCTAAAAAAGTTTGGATGAGCTTTTGTAGATTCCCATGCTTGTTGGTCATATGTTCTCAAGCAAGTAAATGGGTTTCACACCCATTTGCAGAGAAACATATCAGAAAGTGAGTATTTTAGTGTTGGTAAGAAATCTAAACTGATTTAAATCCCGTGATCCTGCCCTCCTCCATTTTTTAATTTATGATATCAGTTAATATTAATTTATGTAATATCATAATATTAATTTATCATATTATGATATTCGGCTGTCATACATTATCCAGCCAGAGAAAAGCTGGAAAAGGATCCATATGAACTGTTATGTAAAGAATGAAGATGATGAGATCCCATTCACTGTGTAAAATACAGTGTATCTGCTCAAAAATACAGTTCTTTCCTTTTTTTTTTTTCTTTTTTAAAATTATTATCAAATAATTAAAGACTTCTTAGTGTTTAATTATTTGATAATAAGACTTCCAAATAATTCTTAGACTTCTTTCCCAACCTAAACCATTCTGTGGGGTTTTACATGAGCAATCTGAAGCTTGAGAGCACAAACTGTAACATTTAGCAGCAGTCTTCTTTCATAAGAGAGGAATATTTTAATCATTCACTATGCCAGGCTTTGAGTTTCTTCCACAAAGAGTTACAAACTAATTCAGAATTAGAACTGTTAGGAGCAATCCAGAGTCCAACGCATTCCAGGCATTTAATTTCACTTTCACTGGTCCTTGGAACATATGAAATCATTTTGTTCTAAGAAATATGCCACTGAAAATCCCTGTTGCAACCACCCACGTCAGAAATAATTCCAAGTATGTATTTGATTCTTCTGCCTAAAGCCCCTGCCACACATACAATCTAACTATCAAATCAAGTCAAGGGATTATGGTCTTAGCAAGGTAAATCCCAGGGATTCACATGGACCAGCTGATGTACAATAGTGTAACACAGATAGAGACCTAGTGACTGTGTTTAATTTCTGCAAAATATTTAAGGGAAAGGTTGGTAAACTATTTTTTAAATGACCCTTGATTTAGAAAGGTTTTTTCTAATCAGAGAAATTTAAAGAACACTGCATTGAGATAAAGCAGTCATGTCAAGATTACGCAGTAAACTTGGATTAAATCCAGAGGTCTAAAAATACATCAGTCCAAAATAATTTCAGTTTAATGGTTGAGAGGGAAAGGTAAATGGCTAAAGAATTCCTTCACCATCAAGAATGTATTTTATCTCCCCATAATAACACTAAGGTTGCTCTGAGAATTATTATAATCTATGAGATTATATGCTTAAAACATGACTACCACAAAGAATGAAAATATTCCTTTAAGCTCACAGAAATATTCAAATCAGAAGATTTGTCCTTCAAAAGTCCTTAAAAACATGGTTGCTGCTATAGCTATAATTAGCACATGCTCTTGAGATTTCTGGGTTTTTTTAATAAAAATATTCTCTCAGGAGACCACATCAATCTCACTCTTGAAAAACATATATTTAAAAATTACTAAACACTGAAAACATACTTGCTGGTATGAACTACACCATTTATTATTAAAAATAAGTAACTCATCTTAAAGTAAAATACAAATATGCACAGTATTTGGTTAAATATTTTTGCTGAGCTAAAACTCAGCAGCAATACGAGAACATCCTGTCCATTTCTTCTTTCAGCACCAGCAAAGAGAGACAACAAGGGGTTAATGTCATAACCAAAACCACTTGTATACATCTTCAAAATCATGTTTTTTTGCACACAAGAAGTGCTTATGTGAGCATCCATGGGTAAACTGACAAGCCCAATTTTCCTGGTGGAGCATTAGACAAAACTACCCAAATCTTGTGCCTTTGTTTGTAGATGTATCTGTCGGAAGGAGCAGATCCCAAATTTCAAAGGCTGCTGCTGCCAATTGTGCTCTCAGGTTTCTGAATGCCACAGCAAATGTGCAATGTGACAGCACATTTTTTTTTTTTCCTATGACTTACATAAAAAGCTATAGGGAGCAACTGACAAAGAAGAAGAGCCTTTCTGAGCAACCCTTAGCAATTACATTGGCAAATCTTTAGTACACCTTAGACTTGTTTTTTTTCACTGCAATAATGTTTGAATTATCTGCTATGAACAGTGACAAGAATGGCAACACTGCAGCTGATATTTCTTTGAATTTATACATTTTTTCTGTGCTCCTGCTACATCTCTTATCTTTCTGGGAGGAGATAAGCAATTTTTACCTGTTGATGTTTTTCTGCATTTCAAATGATCTCTAGCTCTTGATTTCTTTAATGACACTTCATCTACACTAGTAACTTGCTCTGTCATCAATATGAAGAGGAGTACAGCAGATATTTATTGCATAATGTTCACAGTCTTTTCAAGAATTATTCAAAGGAAGCTTTCAGATGCTTAAAGTGTTCAGTACCACAAAGAGAAAGTTAAAATACAGGCTGTGACAATGTACAGATAAAAAAGAGAAAAATCACATAAAATGGCTTTTGGAATTTTTACCTTTAATTCATTAAAGTTGAAAGAAGTAGTTAGTGAGATTATTCATATTTTTATAATGTCAATAGGAATAAAGGTTAAATGGAAAGGAGGCGATAATTGCAAGGAGCCAAATGTATCATTTTTCAGACCATCTGTGAACAGAAAGTTGACTGTCATGAAAAACAAAAGCTGGCAGGATGCACACCAGTCACCAAAAAAAAAAAAACTCTGAACAAAATGTCCATCTCACAAGCAGCTTTCAGAGCATTTAGGACTGGGTCATAATGGAAGCTTAAACTAATATTAATTATGCATGCAACACTTGGCGCAGGGGGAATGAATTGAAAGAAAAAAGGCATAAAAATCCTCCCCAAACTTCTCTCCCCACACCACTGCAGCTGCTCAGGACTTACTCCAATAGGTCAGGAAACAAATGTTTCACAGCTCTGTAACTCAGGAAATGTCCAGTGAAAATACTTATTTCCTGAGTAGCCAGTTCCTCCAAAAGAGCAAGATATTAACTCATAATAAAGGAATACATAAGTAAAAGCAGGAGATCCTAAATTTCTGCTAAACTGGGGGGGGAAAAAAATCACCATTTTCTCCTATTTCTTAATTCCCAGAGCAGGGATCACTTGAAGCAAAACTTTAATTTTCAAGCCATTGTCTAAGCAAACTGCAAATAAGGTTCAACTGTTTAGCCAATCACCTAAAATTGCAAAGCAAAAATTTTTCTTAAATTTTGTGAACGAGCAGCCTGGAACAGGGATCCCCCTTGCCCCCTGCCAGGGCATGGACAGCCCCTGATGACCCCAACCCCTCAGAGACCCCACATCAGGCACAGCCCTGGTCACTCTGCTTTGGTGACAACCCCTGGGCAGCTCGTGACAACCCTGCAGCCTCAGAAAGGGACACTGCTTGGGGCTAAACTGACATTTTTTTTTGTCACACAGCCATTTTCAGTGGAGAACAGTGTCAGCTGTGGAGTAACTCAGTGAACATTTCCCACACTGAGTTTTTTAAATGAGATGGGAACTTCAAGGAAGTTCAATGTGCAGGCCTGAGTGCCTCTCAAACCTCTGTGAATCTGCAGAAATGGGTCTGGGAAACTCATTAAAATATGTCCCCAAGAGGGAACAAGTACTCACTTCCCCAGTTCCTGCCTAGAGCCATTAGCTACACAAAAATGACAAGGAAAAGGACTTGGTTGTCCTGTGTAAAGGACCAGGGGAGGTTAACAGATCCTACATCTTTATTTTCTGGGAATTAAACATGTTAAATCCCTGACAGAAGGGTGGCACTGGGAGAGTCAGAACTCAAGCAGGATTGATAAGCAGGACACGATTTGGTGGCATCCTGTCTCCCTGACAGCAGATGAGGTGCCCCTAGCCCTGGAGTCCCAATCCTGGAGTTTCACCATGACCTGAGGAAGAACAGATAAAATTACAGTCTTCTACCAACTGCTTACATAAAGTCTCATCTTAATCTTTACTTGGGATAGCGCCATCAAAATAGTTTTCTTTCATGCCTGGAGTCAGATGAAGGAAGTTCCACAAAGCTTTCCCAGTAGAGGACTGAGATGTTATAGCCTGGAAAATTACTGGAGTGCAGAATTACTATTATAACCAGCAATGTTTATGGCACCACACTGAGAATCAACTACACAATGACACACATTTTCTGGTTTTGCTTCAGACATGGATACTTTTAGACAAATTCAGGAAGAAATATATACCTTTCCAAAGGTCAGCATGTAGCCACTGATGCAATTTGAGGCATTTAGCACAGCACAGGAGTGGATTACCCAGCCAGCCACACAATGCAGAATCCAGCTCGAAATCACATCAGATATTGTTTGCTTGCCTTTCACGTAACATAGCAAGGAAATCTCTCTCAGCCTGTGCTCTCACAATGGAAAAAAGAAAGCAAATATTTCCCCTACAAACCTCACTTAATTCTAATCTTTGCCAAATCCCATACTAACTCAGCTGCGTGCACCAGAATCTCCATCTCAGGAAACATGATGGTGTAATGCCACTTTATTATTCCTATGCTCAGAATCAGGGAATTTCTCCCTGAACAGGACAGCTGATACCCTTGAAAGGAGAATTATATGCATGTCTGTGTGTGCAAGACAGTGGCAGCCAAGGAAATTCTGCATCTGCTTAAAGCATCAAGTGTGTTTGTACACAGTTTTCCATCTCGGGGGCCAGCAGGATCCCTCTGGGAGTCTCTGCCCAAATTGTGCTGCCCCTCCAAGTCACATCCCTGAGCTGAAGGCTGAGTGCACCTGGCAGCAGCAGGAGCAGCCACCGTGTCCCCTCCCAAAGCACACGAGGCCTGAGCTCCCTGCCATCACTTGGCACCAGCTCTGTCGTTCCATTACTCCAATTAGTGCCTCTGCCAGAACAAACAAAACAGAAATATTGTCGCACTGGGAGCTGGCAAGTTGTTCAAATGACTGCAGAACAGCTCCGCTGGTCACAGCCCAAGATAAGCCCAGCAGCTCTCCCTGAAAACTTTTCGTGAAATTTCCTCATGATCATTTCGATGTTTTAAAATAAACAGCCTTAATCAAGCTGTGCCTGATTTCTCAGAATGGAAAGACCCACACAAGACCCACTCTGGATCTTTATGAAAGGTGAATTACTACTTCCAGCTAATTTTCATCCCCTTAATATTGTGAGAGTAATCAAGCAGGGCTAAAGTGTGTCAGCCTGAGAGCTCACAGGACTCATCTGGCTCAACCTCAGTGCTTATATAGCTTTCTAGAGATTTGTCATTCTGGAAACCACAGCTGTAATTTACAAAGGTCCATTTCTATTTGCTGTTGCTGTTACAGTTGGGTTGTGTTACAGCTGACAAACTCCTACAGCACTCCTGAGGAGAGGAGAACTTTCCATGCTCATTCCAGTGGCTACTGAATTTGACACTTTCACAAAAGTATTTCCACACTGCTTATCTTCAACCACACTCAGCTGCTCTACAATTGAGGTTTGGCAGCTCTACATCCCAGAAACTATTGAAAGAGCCTACAATATTTCACCCCAAGCAGTGATCAAGAATACAGTAATAGCCAGCTCAAAATAAATCAGACATTTACAATGCAAAAAGATTACACACTTCCCTTTGTACATCTCTTCTTCCACTGATGCACACGTTATGCACATAGCTAATGCACTAAAAATCAGTGGAATGTAGCATATAGCTACCTTTTTTTATGAAGTTTTAGATTCAGAAAGGAACTCCATCCCTCCATAGGCAGTGACATGAAGGCAGGTCCATCTGTCCAGAACCCACAGGCTGTAATAAAGGCCTTTTCCCAAGGGCAGAACAGGCAGTGGGAGCACATGGCAGCAGCACCAGGAGGGACTTGGGAGTGCCCAGGTGTACTGCATTGCTCTGGAGGATGATACCATGGGCATTCAGCACATGCAGCAAATGAACAGAGCAGGTTTTGCACTGACTTCAGTGAGAATCTGCTGCAGCTGGAAAGGTCTGGTTGCTTCTGCAGGCAGACTGTGAGAGCTATGCAAAAGCAGAGGATGCCAAGAAATGGTCTAGTCAACAGTCAGATCAGTTTTTCTAGACTGAAACTGGGGGCAATTTAGATTAAGGTTTCTTCTTTGTGAAAAGAGAAGGAGGTAAGTAACTCAAGCCAAAGGTAATTTAGCACCAGAGATGTGTGCAGTCAGCTAATTGAAAGGGGTCATATATATGCAATTCATTTTTGTGTAGCAGCTTCAAGCTGTCATTTTAATAGCTCCTTTAAATCACTAAAATTAGAGAGATTAAACCTATCTGTCCTTCTTGCTAGCCCAGGGCAGATTTTCCTATGTGAAGATCATTATTTGTCAGAGATACTCCCCCCAAAAGGCTCTTTTTTTCCCCGCATCTTTTTCACCCTCTGCCTCTCACATGTGCTTTAAAAAACAAATGCTTGTACTGAGGAAGCCAGGCCCTCCTGCCAACCACAGCTCCCATCCCACTCCCAGCCTGTCCCACAATGTCACCTTGTTTTGGTGAGAAATGGGACATTCTCTGCAGCGTGGGCGGCGGGCTGGAGGAGGAGGAGGAGGAGGAAGAGGAGGAGGAGGAGGAGGAGGAAGGCAGCTTTGAGGCACTCTGGAAATACAATGTACCAGCTAAAACTGTGTGACAGAGCTGTTGAAACAAAGCTGCTGTGTTCATTAGGGAACAGCTCATTTGTTTGGGTGGAAGTATTTGCTCCTTGTCTAATATTAACTGTCCGTGTGGGGAGATCTTTACCCTCCAGCTTGAGCTGAGGAAGACATAAGCTTCTCAAAGTTCTTTAAACCTATCTGGTACAAATGTTGAAGAAAAAACACCCTAGATTAGTTTAGATCTTGAATTTCAGTTTTTGTCAGAACAATCTCCTCGAAGCTCATGCTCGATAGAACCATTTCAAAATAAAATGACTGATTTTGGAATCAACAGCTTTTCATCAAGTTGTATTACATTCTCAGGAGAGAAGAAATCTGTATGTTTCCTATGTTTATGCAAGTACTTTTTACTTTATTAATTGTTAACAGAAATGGAATTATTTAGCTAAGCTGGCTTCTTCCATAGAACTGTTCAGATATTTTAAGCAAAACTCAAATCTCCTCAAGTCACAGAAAGCACCTTCATACCTTGTGAGTGTTAACAAGTATGAGGGCCTGCAGGGAGAGCAGCTTTGGTAAATAAACACCAAAAGGCATTTTTTCTTTAAAAATCAGTGTGTGGTATCTTACTAAGGCTGGCACTGTGCACTGATTCTGCGCAGAACAGATGTAAATAAAAAGTTAAGGAATGAAAAAAAAAAAAAGCAACAGCATGTCTCAAAGAATTGTACAAAAATAAACCAGGGAAATTCACAAGCTCTAGAAGCCACAGGTGGAAGAAATAATTCTCCATGTAAATTGTTTTTATCTAGTGCCAGGGTTTGTGTGGGTGCTGTGTAGATTACACTGCTGTTGCTTAACTGCTGTAACATCTGTAGGATTTCTGCAGCAAGACTAGAGATGATTGGTGAGTATTTTGGCAGGAGGTTCCTCTCCCACGTTTCCAGTCTCTCTGCTTGTTTTGACACTGGCTGTGTGACAGACTTGGAGAGGGGAGGAATTCACTCCTAAGGAGATGGGGCTCCCTGCAGCTGCAGCTCTGCTCCAGGACTATTCATGGCAAAGCTAAAATGAGGGATTAGCAGGATACCTGGTAGGATGAGACCACTCACATTCAAATTTCTGCAGAGATTTTTTTTCCACATTATAAGGCAGACGTGGGAGGAGATTTAAAGAACTTCTGTGTGGATTTTGTCACTGATTAAAGCAGAAATCAAGGACCAGTTTTATAGAGATGTATAAACAGAGGGAGAAGAAACTGCTGAAGTCCATTTCTATGTTAGAACCTGTTAGTATTGCTGTACTATTTTTATAAATTGGGAAAAGAATAAGGTGTGCAACAGCCAATTAATGGTGACAGCACACTTCAGCTCCAGCAAGCCACGAGCCATCCCTCACATCCCTGAGAAGAGAAATGACATGTAAAAGACAGAACCTACTCTATTTATCCCTCCTGTGGATATTATCATCCATACAGGCCCCAAGCTGAGCACGTGGGGTGCCTTATTTAACTTTCTGTACTTTCACTTCATGTTTCTTTTTATCTTTATCATACCGTTAAAATAAACAACTAAGATGCAAGTTTTCTCAAAGAGAACAGAAAAAAATAGTTTTAAGATAGGTAGAGATTAATATTTAACCAAGCAGATAAATTAAACAATAGGGAAAGTAGCACAGCTTAGCAGGCATCATCAAAGCAGTCAACTGTAAAATAAGTGGAAATAATAGCAATAAAATCAGTAAGTTAAAAAACACCTGCTGAAAGGCATGAGGACCTGAGCCATCATGATTTAGAGAAAGGTTTTATTCACAGCTCAGGACCACCACAGGCAGTGCTCCCCTAGGTGCTTATCTAAAGAGAGGTAAAGCTAATGCACATCACATGAGAGCTGCCTAGGGCTTTGCATATTTCTCACTTTATAAAGTTATCATTGCGTGGGGACAGCAATGCTGAAATACTGTGGCCAGAACTCTCCACAAAAGATAACTGCTTGTCCTTCATGGATGGTTCTGAGAGAGTGTGTGAGCTGTTACCCAGCTTGTCTCAGTGCATCCCAGCCAGAACTGGGAGATGGGGAGTGGAGAAGAGCTAAGGCCTCATACCCCTAGAAAACAAACTAAAACAACCAGCAGTAAACCCCAAAGATCCCCAAAATAAAATAAATAACTAAATAAACTAATGCATAAAATTTTAAAAATAACACCAAAACACCAAATGGCTAGAAGGCTTCAGGAGCAGTGAGGACAGAAGACACACAGGTGACTTGTACCTCCTAATATTCCCCCACAACTTCCAACTGATTTCCAAGCTGCTGGTCTTGTTCTACTTTGCCACTCTGGTAACCTCAAATGACCCCTGCTTGCAGGTAACTTTCTACTCACCTGGATCCCAGGTGAGTCTGTTCCCTTTGGAGTGTCCTTCAGCAGAACCTCACTGAGCTTCTACTGATGGCACAAAGAGCCACAAACTCCTGCTCATTCTGAAACTTGGCCCCGTGAAAACCATCTGATGTCCTGCATCTTGCACCAGAAAAGGCAGAAAATCTTGGAATTGTAGAATTGATAGGGTTGGAAAGGACCTCTTAGAGCCCTGAGTCCAACCCTTTACCCACACCACCGTTTTCACCCCTGCTGCTACCCTTCCCTGACATCCAGCCTTTTACAGAATGCTCTCATCAACTTTCCAGCCCTCTCTTCTTTAAACTACACTTGCACAGAAATAAATTCATACCTCAACCCATCCCTGATTTCAAACTCACCAACTTTTCCAGCTCTCACTCTCTTACCTCAATCAGGACTGTACATATCCTTCAATATTTGTACAAATTCTGCATTTGTACTGTAATAGTCTCCCCTGTTCCTTTCCATCCAATTCCTGATTTTTTTTCTTCACCTCTGTGGCTCCTGCTGAGCACCCAGATCATTTCAGGAAACGACCTGTTCTCATCATCAGTCCTGAGCCAGTCCTTTCAGACTGTTTTGCCTAGTGTGCCTCATTTGGTATTAATCAACACTGGATTTCATCTGCCACTCTACTCATGTTCCATGTAGGAGTATTGTAAATGACACACGTCGCAGTGTCTGCAGCAGGGAAGCCAAGGAATCACTCAACAGAAAACAAAAAGCCCCACCAATGTCATTCACTCCCAGAACTGATTCACTGAATGGCCATGTCCATCCTACTAAACAAACTACACCCAGAACCACTGGGAAAAAGAAAGGCACTCTTTAAAAAAAATCTCACAATCATGATAAAACACACAGGGGAAACAAATAAAGTTTGGTTTAGCCAAATTTGAACTTCATGACTCTGCAAGTTTAGTAGTACTATCTCTATCATGAATAATTGCACCAATTATTCATGATAGAAAAAAAAGTTACAAAACAGGTGATTCCATGGTGTAAGGTCTGGTTTGTAACCTTCAGTTTTTCTACTCATTTCAGGTGGACACTGGATTACTCTAACTTAATCTCCTGAGACTCAAAACCACACATTTTCTTGTCAAATTTGCTGCACAGCCTTCTGTTTTTTACATCACTTGGGAGAATGACCTTTAATGAAGAGCTTGCTAAAACAGCAACATGAAAAAGAACTTATAAATGTTAGGAATGTTGTTTTTCCCTTTCAACATTTCCAAGCTTTGATGTTCCTTCTAATGACTGCATAATTGAAGATTGTATTTTCTCTCATACTTCAGTATTATGAATATTGAAAAGCAGTAGTTTTAACAATACAAAAGCAGTATTTTTTCAATTGAATTAGCTCCTAGTGGGAAAACACAGTATTTTTCATCCTTTCTTTGCTTTCTAAGCAATCTGTAAATGTACTGGGTTAATTCATAAAGCAAATTGTGTCAGTGATTTCATGCAGAGTCTGATTCCAAAGGCAGAGAATATTCATCATTCAAATAAAAATTGCTAAACAGTAGTTTTTGACAGGTTCACCAGACAGTGTGATCACACAGCACATACAGGACAAGCACAGAGCCAGACCCAGCTGTTGGAATCTGAAATGCAGGGAACTCTTAGAATTTTGTGCCTCTAAGCCAAATCTTAGAATTAAACACAGATTACACTCAGATTTGATCTGAGACCTTGGAAAAGGCTTCCAAACCTAGGTGCCACAAGTGAAAATGTGGATTTATAGTTTAAAGCAGAGACATGCTAAACTAAGTAAAGTTTAGAGTTTTAAAGTGGAGTACTGTAGGTTTGTGTGTCATAACAAGATTGGCTAAGAAAGCCTACACTGTAGCATGAGTCCATTAGATGAAATATTTAAGGATTGGGTCAAGAGCATAAATATCCTTGTTGGCAGTGTTTTATTAGTCAATAAATCCTTAAAATGTCTTGTAACGAGGGGGCCTTGTGACCTTCTGAGCCATGTAGTGAAGATGTGAGCCAAACTCATCCTTCCTGTCTATGCAGAAGGTAAGAAAAATAAATCACATCATCTAAAGAACTCAGAGGTCCCATCTCTAACTCATTCAAAACTCTTTCACAAATCCCCCCACCCAGCCAGGAGGGGTGAAGGAAAGGCAGGTCCAACCTGCTCTCCTCCTGTGACCAGGTGACCCACCTGGCAGGTGAGAGGAGGGTGTGGATGTGTCACCTGGACTCCCACTGCAACTCCTGGAAAAGCTGCATCCCAGGGCCTGCAGAGGGGCATCTCCTCTGGGATAAGGACTGGCTGGTGCCTGGGCCCAGGGATAGTGGGGACAGTGCTGGCCTACTGGGGACAGAGCTGACCCACTGGGGACAGAGGGGACATTGCTAGGACAGTGGGGACAGAGCTGACCCACTGGGGAGAGTGGGGACATTGCTAGGACAGTGGGGACAGTGGGGACAGTGGGGACAGAGCTGACCCACTGGGGACAGTGGGGACATTGCTAGGACAGTGGGGACAGTGCTGACCCACTGGGGACAGTGGGGACATTGCTAGGACAGTGGGGACAGTGGGGACAGTGGGGACAGAGCTGACCCACTGGGGACAGTGGGGACATTGCTAGGACAGTGGGGACAGTGCTGACCCACTGGGGACAGTGGGGACATTGCTAGGACAGTGGGGACAGTGGGGACAGAGCTGACCCACTGGGGACAGTGGGGACATTGCTAGGACAGTGGGGACAGTGCTGACCCACTGAGGACAGTGAGGACACTGGGGACAGTGCTGACCCACTGGGGATGGTGGGGACAGTGGGGACAGAGCTGACCCACTGGAGACAGTGGGGACAGTGCTGGCCCACTGGGGAGAGTGGGGACACTGGGGACAGAGCTGACCTACTGGTGACAGTGCTGACTCACTGGGGACAGAGGGGACATTGCTAGGACAGTGGGGACAGTGCTGACCTACTGGGGACAGTGGGGACAGTGGGGACAGTGCTGGGACAGCGCTGGGACAGTGGGGACAGATCTGACCCACTGGGGACTGTGGGGACACTGGGGACAGAGCTGACCCACTGGAGACAGTGGGGACAGTGCTGGCCCACTGGGGAGAGTGGGGACACTGGGGACAGAGCTGACCTACTGGTGACAGTGCTGACTCACTGGGGACAGAGGGGACATTGCTAGGACAGTGGGGACAGTGCTGACCTACTGGGGACAGTGGGGACAGTGGGGACAGTGCTGGGACAGCGCTGGGACAGTGGGGACAGATCTGACCCACTGGGGACTGTGGGGACACTGGGGACAGAGCTGACCCACTGGGGACAGTGGGGACATTGCTAGGACAGTGGGGACAGAGCTGACCCACTGGGGACAGTGGGGACACTGGGGACAGTGCTGACCCACTGGGGACAGTGGGGACATTGCTGGGACAGTGAGGACACTGGGGACAGAGCAGACCCACTGGGGACAGTGGGGACATTGCTAGGACAGTGGGGACAGTGGGGACAGAGCAGACCCACTGGGGACAGTGGGGACATTGCTAGGACAGTGGGGACAGTGGGGACAGTGCTGACCCAGCTGGTGTCTGGTCTCCAGCAGCGTCCCAGCGAGCAGTACTGGGCCTGTTCAAAACGTGGGCCAGGGGACTGAGTGCTCTGCCAGAAAGTTCATGGGTGACACTGGGGTGGGTGGCAGTGTGTAACTGCTGCAGGGAGGGTAGGAGTGCTCTGCAGAGGGCTCCGGACAGGCTGGGCCACAGGCCACGGCCATGGCTGCGAGGGTAAACAAGGGCAAGTGCTGGGCCTCACACCAAACCCTGGCAATCCAGGCTGGGCAGAGGGACTGGAAAGCTGGTTCAGGCCCTGGGGGTGCTGGTGACAGCAGCTGGACAGGAGCCAGGGGGGCCAGGAAGGCCAAGGGGCCCTGGGCTGTGTCAGGAGCACGGGGCAGTGACTGTCCCCTCCCCTGTGCTGGCACTGCTGAGGCTCCATCTCCAGGGCTGGCTCCATCTCTGGCCCCTCAGCTCAGGCAGGACCCTGAGGGGCTGGAGCATGTCCAGGGAATGGAGCTGGGAAGGGGCTGGGGCACCTGGAGAGGCTGAGGGAGCTGGGAAGGTGCTCAGCCTGGAGAAAAGGAGGCTCAGGGGGGACCTTGTGGCTCTGCACAGCTCCTGCCAGGAGGGGACAGCCGGGGGGAATTTGGGCTGTGTTCCCAGGGAACAGGGACAGGAGGAGAGGGAACGGCCCCAGGCTGGGCAGGAATTTCAGGGTGGGCACAGGAATGCTCAGGGTGGGCACAGCAGGAATTTCCCCATGGAAAGGGAGCTCAGGCCTTGGAACGGCCTCAGGCTGGGCCAGGGCAGGCTCAGGGTGGGCACAGCAGGAATTTCCCCATGGAAAGGGAGCTCAGGCCTTGGAACGGCCTCAGGCCGGGCCAGGGAATGCTCAGGGTGGGCACAGCAGGAATTTCCCCATGGAAAGGGAGCTCAGGCCTTGGCACTGCCCAGGGAGGGTTGGAGTGCCCATCCCTGGAGGTGCCCAAGGAATTCCTGGAGGTGGCACTGAGAGCTCTGGGCTGGGGACAAGGTGGGGATCAGGCACAGGCTTGACCTGATGATCTGGGAGGGATTTTCCAGCCTAAATGATTTTCTGATAAAGATTCTAATACTGAACATCACTGTCTTGCAATCCAAAGATCATGGGAAGTACACAAGATTAAGAGGAGCAGTGATCCATGCTCATGCAGAAATTATTTTCTCCTGATGTCTTCTCACCCATCAATTAATGACCAGAGCTCTAGACATAGTGGATATAAAATCCACTGAGATCCACAGGGATCATTTACTGTCTTACACAGATTTTCATGGGTGATTTTGAGACTGGGACCTTCAAAGCAATTTTGTGACATTCCAGT
The DNA here is from genome assembly GCA_013397555.1 of Urocynchramus pylzowi. Taxonomy (NCBI): domain Eukaryota; kingdom Metazoa; phylum Chordata; class Aves; order Passeriformes; family Fringillidae; genus Urocynchramus; species Urocynchramus pylzowi. The sequence continues at coordinate 71,671 of VZRH01007151.1, forward strand.
GGGAAAGAGGCAATCGTGAGTTTACAGCTGGATTGTGCTTTGTCACACATAATCAAAATGAACTGTGGATTTGTCAAGCCAAAGGGAAATTGATTTTGTAGACTTTAAAAAAATTGTTGTTTACTTGCAACACGACCTATGAAAGGACCCCGTTACTGGAAGATATTAATATGTCAAAGGGTACACGGCAAGATAAGCAGCACATTCAAAACTTAAATCAAGTATTTTATGTTGCACTACATACCCTCAGTCAGTAGTTGCTTTCCAAGACAAATACAGTATACACTCTCAATAAATTAAATTGAATACCACCTTTGGACATAGAAAACCTCATTTTAAAATACAAAATCTTAAATTCTAAGTGAATAAAATAAAAAAACCAAACAAGAAAGATATTATCTGGATGCTTAGCAGATCACATACATGTCAAATATTAATCTTCCAGTAACAGGCTGGATTAGAAATATTAAGAAATCAACCAATAGGGTTGGAAAAGGCCTTAAAAATTCCCAGTTCCAGCCCTGCCATGGGCAGGGACACCTTCCACTAGACCCGGATGAGATGAGAACATCACTCATGAGAACCCAGAGGTCTGTTCTTGAGGAACATTCAGCTCTTGAGCACCTGTGGGTCACCTGCCTGCACAGAACCCCCCTCACCTGGTGGACTCCCGTGCCCGGCTGCAGCTGTGGCAATGGCAAAAGCAGAAGCAGGAGACACCGAGCAGTGGCTGTTGTCAGCAGTCTGCACTGTAAAGGGGAAGGACAGGAAAAAATTACCTTCTACAAAGTTTTTATCAGCCAGCCACAAGACTTAGAATCTTCAGTAATGTTTGCAACTTTGTGGACACTGTATTTATTAAAACTGTCAGATGATTTTCTGTGAAAGACAGCAGAAGTATCGTAACCATGCTTATAGTTTAAATTTCCACATTGGTATAATTAATGTTTCTATAGAAAAAACATCTAAGAACATGCCAAGGTGAGGAACAAGATATTAACCAAATGGGGGGGGGGGGGGGAAGATATGAAGAAAAAACAATGGCATAGAAAATTAAACTAAACAAAAAAATTATGTCAGAGAATGAATATTCATGCATATTCACCATCTCCTGATAGCTGGATTCACACATTTTCCCTGGTCACTGCCAGAGTTTTGCAGGTTTTATCAAACTTTCTCTACAGGGAGTGCTGTGAACACTGTCTCTAACTAGGACTAGATAATATGATACAGCCCACAGTTTCCAGCTCCCAGATCTTGCCTTCTTGCCACAGATGTGCCCAATCACATAAAATTACTATTGGTTTGAATCAAAAGTGTCCTGGCAACAGGTGAGAAGGCTCTGCTCTGCTTTTGTTTTAGTCCCAGGTATGAAACACCTGCCCAGAAACTTGGCCTGCAGGAGCTGGCAGCATTTTAAGTCTTCATGGACACAGCTCACAGCCCTGCTAATGATTTCAAAGTGTCACATGAGAGTTATTTGAGGAGCTCCAGCTCTCTTTTTTCCTCTTCAATTGAGCAGCCTTTTCAAATTTTGGAATGAATAATGTGAGACCATCTGTAAATGTTCAGAGTTACACAAAGAAACAGACGCAGTCCCTCCCCATTGACAACAATGGGTGTTGTGTGTTTCATGATTACAGATGGTGCCCAAAATATGTCCCCTCATCAGCTGAAAAAAATATGTCAGAGCCTTGAGAGTTCTGTGAGAACAGGACTGATTCAATATTAGTCTTGAACTTGGGCACATCCTGCTTGAGCTATTTCAGAACACTGAATCACACTGAAGTCTCAACATGCTTCCATGCCTCATTATTGCTGCTCAAATTTAACAGGCACACTTCACATTTTAATGGCTCTTTTATTTTTAACACCTGAGGAACAAGAAAAATACAAGCAAACCAGATGACTCAAACATTATTACTGCTTTCTGCTGTCCTGCACAGATCACAGGCACAGGGATCAAGCTCTGTTTGAAGTGACTGGCAGAGCCAGGACAGCTCTCACCTCCCGGCTGCCGGTAGCGGAGGTGACGCGGCGTCGAAGGGGACCTGCACGGGGACAGCTCTGCAGTGTCCACCACTGAGGTGCTCTCAGGAATGGTCCTGTCCACTGACACAGTTTCCAGAACTGCTGCTTTAAAAGAGAATAAATGTCACTACTGATGATCATGCATCATTTGGTTTGCAGTTGTTTCAAACAGTACCGCGCCTGTAACTTGCATTGAGAATTTGCCATTAATTCAGCAATAATTATCCTCTGGATGGAGTTAAAGGAGTAGGAAGGTCTTGTACCACTGACACAAAAGCTCATTTATGAGCTTTATTTATAAAGAACTTGGTGAAAATGAGCAAGTTGTCAGTTTTAAAGTGTGTTGGATAAAACTGCACTTTCAATCAGGAGAAAATGCAGTGACATGCACACATAATAAGGGTACGTGAACTCATAGGTGGTTCTGTGACCTAGAGAAAATAATCCTTGTTGAATAACAAAGTGTAATCAAAATCTGTCCAATAAAATTGCCAAACAGCACTGGAGAGCAGACTAGTCCATGGTGGAGTTCTTTAATCAGAAGAATAAAAAGAGGAATGGGATAAACACTACTTCCAAAATGAGGGAAAACAACCTGATGAAATACATCCTGCATTTGATGTGAATGACAGCTCTGCCTGCAGCACAAGCATTGTGTATATAAGGCTAAGTATAAACAAAAACTTTGGAAAACAAAAACTCTGAAAGCAAACAACTTTGAAGGTAGGTAAAGAAGGTGAAAATCCCAGCCTGTAAATGGGCAACAGTCACAGAGAACAGCAATCACCATAATAATAAGTCCTCAGAAACAGAATTTATGCAGTTGTGCTGGACCTAAAGTAAGCCAGAGCTGGTTTTTTTTGAACTCTGGCAGTATCAGAGCAACAGGACTACCCATTTTCACCCCCCTTAATGAGATTTCTTCTTAAACGTCCTCATTTTCATCAACACTCTGCATGCAGCTGGACAGAGCTACTGCAGGACAGAGCTCTCTACCTGCAAATTCCTCCAGACTGAGTGCAAGCTGTTCAGCAGGAGATCCCCAAAGGGGTGGGAGACTGCACTGACAGCAATTTAGCATTTATATGGGCCTCTGGCCATTTTCAAATGTTCCTCGTGCTTCCAGGTTTGACAGACCACAATGAGAAATGTGAATAACTCCCCAACAGTGCCCACTGCCTACACTTGGACAGAACAACCTGCTCTTTACCAGTTCACTTTACAATGTAGAAAAAATGTTACAGCTAAGACAGCAGTTATCTGTCTGTGATTAATTTTAATGCATGGCCTGTATTTTGGGATATGCTGTGCTATCATCACATTGCTCTGAATGTGGCTAAAGCAGTGCACAAGAAGAATTTGCTCAACTTTGCATAGAAAAATCTCCCTCTCTCTCTCTCTCTCTCTCTCTATATATATATATAAATAGTCTGTTGTGCAATTAATGTAGAAACATCCAGCATACTGAATATACAAAATCCATGATCATGCACAACAGCTAACTAGTGTTTTTGAAAGCATAAAGCATGAGCAAAGACCACAGAATCACAGAATCCCCTGAGCTGCAAGGGACCCCCAGGATCACCCAGTGCCACCCTGCCCTGCCCAGACCCCCAACAAGCCCACCCTGTCCATCCCTGGAGTGCAGTCCAAGCTCTCCTGGAGCTCTGGCAGCCTCGGGGCTGTGCCCATTCCCTGGGGAGCCTGGGCAGTGCCAGCACCCTCTGGGGAAGAGCCTTTGCTGCTCTCCAGCCTCAGCCTGCCCAGTCCCAGCTCCAGGCTCCTGTCCCTGTCACAGGGAGCAGAGAGGGGAGCTGCCCCTCAGGAGGAGCTGCAGCCCCTGGTGAGCTCTGCCCTCATCTCCTCTGCTCCAGCTGAACACACCAAGCACTCTCAGCTGCTCCTCATGTGGCCCCTCCAGACCCTTTACCATCCCCATGTCTCTCTTTTGGATACTCTCTAACTGCTTTAGCTCTTTCTGATATAATGGTGCCCAAAATTGTCCCCAGGACTCGAGGTGAGGCTGCCCCAGTGAGTGATACTGGGCCTGGTACCCCCCAGGACAGGGATGTCCCTCCTGGTTCCAGGCCACCACTGACTCAGGTCAAAGTGGACATGGACCAGGACCCCCAGGTCCTGTCCCACAGCTGCTCCCCAGCCCCTTGTTCCCCAGTCCATCCACACAGCCAGGGGTGCCCATCCCAGGTGCAGAATCCCTTATTAAACCCAACACACTTGGTGAATTCCCACCCCTCATTTGCTGAGCTCCCTCTGCAGGGCCTCTCTGCCCTCGAGGGAGTTGACACCTCCTCCCAGCTTAGTGTCACCAGCAAACTTACTCAGTAATCCTTAGAGTCCTGTGTCCAGGTTGCTAATGAAGATGTTGAAGAGCACAAGGGCCAAGGACAGAACCCTGAAACCCCAGCAGTGACCACTGCCAGCCTGGTGTCACCCCAGACACCACCACCCTCTGTGCCTGCCTCATGAGCCCACTGCCCACAATGTTTTTATCCACCTGTGGGCTGGACAGTTAGTCCAGCTGGATCTTGGGAGAGGCTGTGTCCAAAGCTTTGATGAAGCCCAGAAAGATCACATTACTGCCTCTCCTGGGTCACCCAGGTGTGTCACCCTGTCATAGAAGGAGCTCAGGTGTGACCAGCAGGACCTTCCCCTTGTGAGGCTGTGCTGACTTATTGTTGCCAGATGAATACCTGTTTGCTCAGCTGGTAGGGAAAAGACAATGATTATTTTGTAAAACCACTGGCCTGTGGAACTGCATAATGGGGATCACGTTAAATATCAACCAAGAAGAGGAGCAGGAGAATACACTTTCCTCTCCAAAATAACCAATTACATTGGTTGTGCTAACTCAGCTCCACATTTGGGAAAGTAACACTGCACTCATGGACTGGTCAAGTGTCACTTCAGGGCCTACAACCACCAGAGACCTCTGTGCAGATCCCTGAGACAAACAAATTCATGTGAAAAGGGAAGGAACATATGTTGATGACTTTGGGGGAATGATTATCATATGTATGTTTGTTCTGGGAAGAGCTGTGAGCACACATGTACAACACAGCCTGGGAAGAGGAGCCTTTTCTGTGCTCAGCATGCTCAGTGTTTGGGAGGAGACACAGCCCCTCGTGCCTTCAGCTGAATGAGGAGTGGCTGCTGCTCAGTGCTGCTCTGCTGTTAGAGAGGTTTTGTCCATTTTTCTGTAACATGATGCCTCAAGGTGTTTTCCAATACCTCCCAGGGTAATTTTCTCCATGACCTTACCAGCTGCTGAAGTGAGACTGATGGGCCTGTAGTTTCCAGGGCCACCCTTCCTGTGCTTCTTGAAAAGTGGGACAATGTTAACCAGCATCCACTCAACTGGGACATCTCCAGATTTCCAAGACTGTTCAAGTATTGAGAGAAGCCTCCCAAAGACATCAGCCAGCTCTTTGAGTAGCCTCAGATGAATCCAATCAGGCTCCATAGATCTATAGGGATGCAGCTGGTGCAGCAGATCCCACAACTTCAGGATCAACTGTGAGTTTATCATTCTCAAGCCATAATCATTCAGCTCAGGGCACTGGGACTCCCTTAGTCCATGCTGAAGAGAGGTAAGGAAAACAATAAATATCCCTGTCTTGTCAAAGTCTCTATTTTTGAGGTGACCACCCTCATTCTGGAATAGGCCAATGTAATTTCTGCACTATTTTTTGCCAATGTATTTTAAACCCCTCTTTTTATCATCCCCCACAGTTCTGGCAAGTTTCAACTCCAGTTATGCTTTGGCTGGAAGAATTTTCTCCCTGCAGAGCACCATCTCTGTGGTCCTGCCATGTCACTCAACCTTCTTCTGCTGGGCATATACCCTCCTTTTCTCCTTTACCTCCAAAAGAAGATCCCTGCTCAGCCAAGCCAGCCTTCTGTCTCATCTGTTTGACTTTCAACATTTTGGAATTGGCTCTTCCTGTGCCCATAGGAGGTGATACCTAAAAAAAGTGACCCATACTAATGGACCCCAGCACCTTCAGAAGAATTTTCCCAGGGATCTTCATCACTATTTCCCTGAGCAGCCTAAAATCTGCTCTACTCATGTCCAAGGGTGAAAATTTTCTGACTCTTTTCCTCCTGGCAACAGAGATTTTAAACTGAAATCACTTTGTGACTGCTGCAGCAAGATAGCCACCAATCATGCCATTCATGCAACCCTCTCTGTTAACAAGCAACAAATCAAAGAGGGCATCTTTCCTAGTCAGCTCTCCTTGTACTTGTGTATGAAGTTGTCATCCTGCTGTTTTAGTAATCTTAGACTCCAGAGAAGGGACTTAACCTGGGAGAGAATTGCATCACCATTTGTCTTCCTAATTGGTGCTTTTTATCAAATTTCCTAACACCTATAAAAGGTGCTCACCCCTGGGGTTGGGGGGGAGTAGGTTTTTGTGGACATCTTTCCATAATTGCCTATGAAGGCCTTCAAATAAAGTTCCACTCTTATATTACCTTCTTACTAAAAATATCTCGAGTTTCATTTCCAGGTTGGGAAAAAGGCAACAGTCCAGGCTGGGAGATCTACAGTAGACTCCCACAGAGACATCTGCAAACTTTCACTGCCCCTTGATTCTCTTGCCTTACCCAGAGGCTCTCAGCTGTGCCACTGCCAATTGTGAGCTCCCTACATTCTAACCCTCATTGCCTCCCTCTGCCTCATCTGCCCTGCCTATTCTTCCTAAAGAGTCTGTAACTCTTCAACAGGATACTTCAACCACAGGACTCATCCCAGTAAGGTTTCACTTATGCTAGTGAATGTCAAATCACTGGGACTGGGCCAAGGATCCATGCTCCTCTTGTTTGTTCTTCATGCTGTGTTGGAACAGAAACACCAGCACTCAGTTCCTGAAGTTTTGGTGCATCTCCCTACTGCCTCTCACTACCTGGTTTTGTCCCTTCCCCCTTCCAAACTAGAGTTTAAACCTCTCTTGACAAATCCTCCTAGTTCCTGTGCTAGAGACCTTTTTCCCCTCTGAGAGGTGCATCCCATCAGGTGTCAGCAGATCAGGTGTTGTATAGACCATCCCATGGTCAAAAACCCAACATTATTCTAATGGCACCAGCCCCAGTTCTTGACAGGCAGACTTCTAGAATGCTACAGTGGATAACTTCCCTGTTAAAAAGGAATTTTTTTTGTTAAACAATAGGCAGCATTCTGTAAAAACAATCCCTGGGCATAATGAAACACCTGATTTATTAGCAGGACACCACTACTTCATCAGTAGGGAGCAGACCTAAATTTTCAATCATATTTGTCTTACTTTGCATTTGGTAATCCTTTTCTCCTTTCCTCTCTTTAATTTTTTGTTGTTATAGTACTACCAACTAAAATTCAGCTACATTTTGCTCAGATTTACAGATCAAATTCCTCAGACTGTAAGCCAGGCCATGTACAACCATTTTTAAATACTAATTTTAGGAATAAAAAAAAAAAAATTAAATTGCATTGTTTTCTGTTTAGTGTAACAACAATAAAAAACAGATTACTGGAAACTTTTATTCCAATTAAGATAATTCCTCTGTTCCCAAAGGAGAAATAATGTCCACTTCTGTTTCCTATGAGACTGGAGCTACTTCCTTGCTTTGCCATCTATAATTGCAATGCTCCCAATCCTAGGTGCCCACACTGAGGCTTTTATCAACCAACTTCAGCCCTCTGGAAGTAAAACCTATTCCAAGGTGCCTTAAAGAATCCCTAGAGGAAACAGGCTCAGGAGCAATTAATCTATATTAAACTTGCACCTTCTAGAGGGATAACCAGGTGACATTCACACCACCTGGTACAAATGTCACCAATGTACTGAGCACATCACAGGCATTACTTATTTGGATTAGTGATGGAATCTCTCTGGAAAACCAGCCCTCTATGCAAACATGTTAAAGCTGTTATGTCTTTCTTTTTAACTTAGTATTTCACTTCCTGCAGTACAGGGTGCAACCCAAAAATCTCTCCCCTCAGCAAACACAACTGGCATCAAATGTTCTCTTCTGCCTTTCTCCTTACCCTGCACTGAAGTGAAAACAGACAAGGTGCTGTGGGTTGGAATGAGATGAGCCTTAAGGTCCCTTCCCACCCAGGCCACGCTGTGATCCTACAACTTTGCCATGCTGCTGCTCCTGGGAAGGAGCAGCAAAGGGCTGGGAACAGAGAGCACATCAGAGCCTCGACCAGAGGAGCAGCAGTGTGCCAGGAGTGTCCTCCCCTCTCCACCACAGACAGTGGGTGCAGATATGAAGAGATAACCCAGGCTGAAAGGCCCAGAGGGGTCATCTCCAGCACCAAAAGGGCTCAGGGCCCAGCTGAGAATCAACATCTCAGTCTGGAGAGCAGATGTGGGAAGAGATAAAAGAAATATTCTTGACTGGTTTACTATAAAATACACATGAGTTACCACAGAGGCAGAAGCTTCCCACACCCTGAAAGTGTTTGGGACTTTTCCCTGGAGTTTGGACACAGATTCCAGGGATGCTTCCCTGGGGATTGAGGGAAAGGATCTCAATGTGTGCCTCACCAACAACTGGATGGAAAGATCCATTAAATCCTAAGTTGTATTACTTCTTCACTAGCTGTAACATTAAAAGGTACCTTTAACCTCATGTTGTATATATCTATTAGTAGTTTCCTTTTTGTCCTTATTCCTGTGTAGTATTAGCTTGTTTTAAGTCTTACATCTGATAGTTTTCTGTCTATTAAATAAATAATTCATTCTCTAACAGATCAAATCAGCCATCATTAAAGAACTTGTGAACAAGAGTGGGTTCTGGGGTGCTGGCCACCTCAATAAAGCTCCTGCCTGCTGCCAGAGGCCTGGGCAAAGAACAAGGACTTATCCCAACCCCACATCCATTGGTAACAAGCAGCAAGCAACACGCTGGAATTCTAGTGCTCCTTGGGTATGGAATACCTCTGCGTGTAGTATTAGTTTGTTTTAAGTCTTACATCTGATAGTTTTCTGTCTATTAAATAAATAATTCATTCTCTAACAGATCAAATCAGCCATCATTAAAGAATTTGTGAACAAGAGTGGGTTCTGGGGTGCTGGCCACCTCAATAAAGCTCCTGCCTGCTGCCAGAGGCCCTGGCAAAGGGCAGGGACTTATCCCAAGCAGCGAGCAGCACACTGGAATTCCAGTGCTCCCTGGGTATGGAATACCTCTGCGGATGCTCCTCCTCAGCTTGTTGCAGAGGTCCAGGCGTGGGTTCTCCAGGCTGTCCTCAGCTGAACCCGGGCTCTGCTCGGGGGATGACAGCCCCCGGCTGAGGTCCAGCGGCGCCTTGCTGCCCGTGGGCGGCGGGGAGGTGGCGGGGCTGTAGTTTGAGGTAGGACTGCTGGCCACAGATGAGGCTGAGAGGTCGAGGGCACCGATCCTGGAGTTCAGCGGGGAGGTCAGGGAGAGTTTGCGGGTCCTGGCGGGTGAGGAGGTCCTGGAGAGTGACAGGGGGGGAGGAGAGGAGAACTTGCGGCACAGGTGTGGCGACTTCCCGTCAGCCAGGTACTCCCCTCTGTTGTTCTGACTGGTGGCAAAGAACAGCTCCAAAGACCTGAGGGGCAGAAACACGAGAAGGGCAATACGGTAGCAGACGCTGAACAGATTTAAGTGAAAACGCTTCAATTGTGAGCAAATCTGCACGGCACTGCAAAATCTTCGGCCTCAAAGCTTGGGCATATATCTGAGAGACACCCCAAGAACCCTTCTATCATTTACAAGCAGAAAACAATGAGAAAATCACCCACGAAACGAACAACAACCAAGGCCGCGATGTCTCTCCCAGAAATCTGTGACAGAAAGCTCCCAGGAGGGCGGAGACCCCGGGCTCACCTGACAGGAATGGAGGTGAAGGGCCGCCTGTAGATGTCAGAGAGCTTCTCCAGGACCACGGCGGCGGTGGTGAAGATGCGGTAGGTGTGCAGGAAGGTGTTGAGGAAGTCGATGCTCAGGAACCGCAGGTCCGTCAGCCGCTCCAGGAGGCGCTCCACGCTCGCGTAGCGGATTTGGGGGACTTTGCAGGAATTCAGCGTTTTGCTGAAGCAAATGTCAATGTCATCCCTGTGAAGACGGGCGTCGGATCTACACAAAAGTCAAATTTAAAATACTTTACCGGCAGCTGATCATGGCTAAGGTGTTGCCGTGAGTTGTAGCTTTCATGTTTTCCAGATTTTGTACTGGATTAGGATATAACTCTAAACTTTCATATAAAGTGTCAGCAGTTCTCCTCACAGCTCAGTCACACAAAACAATCCTTCTCCAGCCCCAGAACCAAGGACAGCACTGCAGCTTAAGGCCCAAAAAGTGCAAACAACAGGGAATGGAGGAGAGCAAACTGGGAGGATGGGACTGCATCACCTGGAGCTGGAATTGGACAGTGAACCCCAACGTGGAAATGGACCAAAACTTATAAAACTCATGACTTTCAGTCCATCTTGGGTGTAGCCACAGCTGGGCTCTTGTACTGCCCAAGGCATGTCCTTTGAAGGCCTTTTAATAAATCCTTACTTTATTCCTTTAACTCTGTCTAGCCACTGCTCTAGGCAGACTCTCAAGGCATCAAAGGAGTGGTGCCCCATTAGCTGTTCCTGTCAACATAAAAGCAGCAAATATTTATGCACTATTGTGTTTCATCAATGCAGGAAAACTTTAATTTGTGGTGGCAACTGCTTCCATAAGTAAGGGAATTCAAATTATATTTTTGGCAAATTCTTTACACTTCAAAGCCTAAGAAACTGTTAATCATGCTTAGATTTCTGAAATGGAACAGGTGGCAGAATTGTCCCCTCTTGTCTCTTTCAGGCTATTGTGGCCCATAGGTCAATATTACTCAGACCTCAATATGAAATAATTGATTGCAATGTTTTCTGCTGGGATCAAGCTTTATTTAAAATAAAGTAATGGATCCTAAAAATTAACTCCTTAGCTAGGTTTAAGGCTTACCTGCAAATTAACACCTGCCTTCAGCTCCATGAATTATTTTTTGTTTTAAGAGAAGAAAGAGGGGAACAGCACAAAACATCTCAGATTTCAAAGCAGAAACCAAGAAAAATCTTTATTTTAGTGAAAAAACAAAACCAAAAAACCAATCAATTTCTGCTTGGACATCAAAAAAAAAAACCCCTTCCTATAATGGGGGGGGGAGTTTCTCCTCAAATTCTGTTTTGCTTAGTTTGTAAATAAACAGGATGAATACTAAGTAAAGCATCTTTCAATACAACCCACCTTTTTGTTATAAATTATTGGATTTTGTCAGAAGAAAGATCAGGATATTCCACACAATTCTACACTGTATTACAAAAAATAAACAACAACAGAAAAAAAAATCTTGTTTCCTAAACCAGGCCCTCTGAAAAGTGGCAATTTTTTGTTTATATCATCCAATGACATCTGACTCTGAAAGTCAAACTGTGCTGAAAATCAGGCAAGTCAAATTTAAGGAGGAGAACACCAAATTTGTGTCTGTTGTGAAGGCCCTGCATGTTCTTCAGAATTAATATTCCTTTCTGTTGGCACGGGGACTGAGGTCCTGCTGTACTTTGAAAGGGGACAAATGTACTTTTAAAACTCAGCAGGTGACAGAAGTTTTTATGCTCCAAAGAGTTTTCCTGGAATAAAGCTGAGGACAATAAAATGCCTTATTTCCAGGGATCAAAAGTGTGTGACCTAACAGTGCATTCCCAGATGTTTTCTCTCTCCCATTTCTAAGCACAAAGAGAGGAGAGGAAACAACTACAGAAGAGGCATTTGAGAAAGCAAGAGATGTGACAGATAATAGTGAGAAAGGAAATAGTTTTATGTCTATCCCTGTGTTCTATTCATTGGATACTAATAAGTAAAACTCATGTAAATTGAGGAATGCAGAAGATCCAAGCTGAGTTGAAAATCTGGAATTGTGTACTGAAAATATCTCAATAGAAACAAAAACAACTTATTACAATAAATAACTGAGAGAATGCAAAGGTAAGGGAAGCAGCCTTATAAACAATGGTGCTACTTCGATGTGATCAGTTGAAATCATGAGAGAAAATAACTTTTTAACAGAAATAACAGAAATACAGAGAACAAAAATTTTGGCTAATATAACAAAATACCTTTGAAAATAGTACTTGTCTGCAGTCATATAAATCCTGAAGACATTGTAAAAATCTCCAATAAAATTATGAGATGACAAGGAAAAGCTGAGAACAAAATCATTCCTCTGAGGCATAACTGAAGCCAACTACTCAAAACCCAGAAAAACCCAGAAAGTTGTGATCCAACACTGTGAACTGAGAGTTAACTGCTCTGAGTGATCCCTACAATTCCAAGAAAGGTATTTGAAGATACATGGTTTGGGATATAGAATCAGTTCCATTCAACCAAAATGGGAGAAAAAAAAAAAAATTAAGGTTTGCATTTTCTAAAGACATGCTTTCTCTTGTTAAGATTTTTGTTGAAGAAACACAACAATCTATTCTGTTCTCTGTTGCACTTACTTGATCATATGTGGCACTGTGACTTTGGAGTTTTCTTCAAACACTATTGTCATTAATCCATTGCACCTGATATTATCAATGCACTGTGGAAATACACATTGAAAACTGTTAAAATCAAAGCACTTTTCATGTCCCTATAAGCTTGAAGCACAGCTTTTACAGGGTGTGGGCTGATTAAGACAAGGTGTTTTCTCAAATGAAAAACAGTGATGCAAGAATTAGAGTCGACATGCTTCCCTAGCCTTTGCCTCTCAGGGTATCCTGTTCAGCAATCTTTTTTTTTCCACATGATTAAGTATTTTGAGTTGGAAGTGATATTTCCTTTGAAGCTCCTTTGAAAGGGAACAAAATTCATTATTTCTAGTATTTCCTGAAAGAGTGTAAGCTTGAGAAATCAAGACCACAAGATTAAGTCAGAATGCTTTATACTCCAAGAAGTACAGTAATACCTTAACCTTTACTCTGTGCAAAAGACCAAAAGGGAATATAAAAAGCTTCCAGAAACACATTTGTAAAAACAAATTCAAGTGGTGCTCCTTGTGAAACACAGCTGTGAGGAAGCTGTTCAAGCTGCTCCCTGCAAGCCCTTGTATAAATGTTTTGGGCTGGGAATTAGGAGGGACTTTCTTGTGGATTTTTAAGTAATTCAGATGAGCCCAAAGAAAGGAACAGAGCTGGGGAAGGAGCTGGACCTGCTACAAAACCCTACAGGGCTCTTGTCTTCATTATACTTTCTACTTTTATTCATACATATACATATATGTGTATACATATAAATAAATATAAATATAAATATAAATATAAATATAAATATAAATATAAATATAAATATAAATATAAATATAAATACATATATAAAAATATAAATACATATATATATATATATACACACACATGAACAATCTCCTTACATCAGTAAAAAGGAGTTTCAGAAATTATCACACACATTTATCCTGACTTCAAGAATACATGCAGCCTTCAGGCTTTGGAACATTTCACAGCAGAGCTATGATTGATATTGGATTGCCCAAACCTGATAATCACAGGCCTCTTCAGGTTTAGATTACATCTATAGCTATAAATTTAAAATATCATCTATGCAATTTTATGTGGGTTTCAATTCAGGATTTTAAGATTATTTGGAAAGTGCAGCTGCAGTAATTCACAATATGATTTTCTCAAATCCTTACCTAAAAGCAGTGAGAAACACATTTAATAGAAGTACTTATATTTCCCCTTTTTGACCTTGAAATATTTCAAAGAAGCCCTTAGCACCAATCATGGTATCAGATGACTTTTTAAATTATTATAATTTGGGCTAAAAATGGACTTAGTAGCATTCTTAAATGGTCTTTCCATGCCAGCAAATAGCTCCAATAATTTTACATGTCAATGGAACAGTATAATTCCCTGAAAATCTGTTTTGTAAAAAATTATTCAACCAGGTCTATCTGTAAGACAGCAAGTTGTAGCTCATACTGCATTTTGAGATTTTTATTTGCCTATTTTTGTTCTTTCAAAAGTTTTAATCCAGCACAAAATAAGTCAGAATTCTTATTTTTTAAGCAATTTCTCCTCATTATGAGGATGATTCATCTGGAGATGTTGCCAGTAATGATAGCAACTTTGGAAATGCATGACATTCCATGCTGATATTCCTCTAATCAGCTATTTCTCTCTAAATTAATAGAGGATAGGACCTGAATTCAGAACTCCAAGAGATGTATGTTCTTGTTTGTGTGCATAAACAAAACACAAACAGCCTTGATTTAGCTCTGCTTAGCTGGAAGTTCAGGGAGCTTTTTTAATTGCACTCAACTTCTTTCCACAAATAGATTATGACAAAGTTTGTCTATTATGTTTTTAACTAAAAGCGATTAAAAAAAACAACTTATCCCTGACATTTGAAAAACTTTATATACCCTTTTTGTTCATTCACAACATAGACAGTTCCTGCACACTGTCAGAATGCTCAGCAATTATTTATAACAGTTGGTTAGTATTCATTTTTGGTGGAAAAGAGAGTTTATCCCATTTTCTTACTTCATTATGGAAGTGATATGGTATCATTTTCACACTAGGACTCTCAGGTTGGTTTTTGATCTGTATGAAAATCATGAATAAACCAATACTATCCTTTTACTTAAATCAAAGTATGTGTCTAGACAGGCTGTCCTTGGACATAAAAATGCTTACCACTATGTTTGTCCATGGACAATTTTGAAATTTATACCCCATCTCTGTTTTTGAGAAACACACTTCCCTGGTGACTCAGATGACAGAATTTTGGGGAGAATGGGCAGCACTGAGGGCTTTTCACACATAACACATAATCAAAGGTATTCAGCACCCTTGGGTCAGGCTGGTTTCCAGAAGCACAGAGTGAAGGAAGATCTCACCAAAACCAGGTGAGAAAATGTCTTAGGCTGGAAACAGGGGTGTGTATGCTACTGTCATCTGTCAGAGGTGGGGCAGTTATCTTCTGTTAATTGGGCAGTTTTCTTGATCTCTTCCAAAACCAATTCTCCCTCCAGAAGATCTCTCCTGTTCATGGGCCATTAATTATTAATTATCTCCTGTCCATGGGCCATTAATTATTAATTATCTCCTGTCCATGGCCACTGAGTGGCCCTGCATGGCTGATCAAATTCCATCATCCCTTGGGAGATGCTCTGTCCAGGGGAGGAGCCAAGCATTCCTACCTGGATACGATCTGGCACCTGGAACACCCCAGCAGCCTTTGCCCCCTGCATTCCCAGAGGAGCAGCCAAGCATTCCTACCTGGATACAATCTGGCACCTGGAACACCCCAGCAGCCTTTG
>VZRH01007151.1:87072-99667 GCA_013397555.1 Urocynchramus pylzowi
CCCTGCATTCCCAGAGGGAGCCCAGGCCCATCTCCAGCAGCCCTGGAGCTCCAGAGGAAAACTCCCCCCTTGTCCAGGATCCCTGCTCCAGCAGAGCCACAGCTGGCACTGCAGGAGGGCTGAGCCACCCTGGCATGGCCCTGCTGCCACCACCCTGACACACAGGTGTCAGCTCCTGTTCTCACTCTGGCACTGGTTTGTTTTCTTTTTTTTGTACTATTGCATTTGTATTTTTATTTTTCGTAGTAAATAAATGTTATTCCTGCTCCCATATCTTTGCCTGAGAGCCCCTTAACTTCAAACTTACAATAATTTGGAGGGAGGGGGGTTACATTTTTCATATCAAGGGAGGCTCCTGCCTTCTCTTAGCAGACACCTGTCTGTTCACACCAAGACAGAAAAGCACGAGGTACCTGGCTGATGTCACTTGTCCACGCAGCTTTCTCCTGCCGTGATGGGGCCAAAAGGACAACAGTGAAAGGAGGAGCATCTGTGGGCTCCACTATCAGCTTGAAATCCAGGTGTCCAAACACCTGTCCAGAACCTTTGGCTTTACAGCCAGAGGGGGAGAAAAAAAGTCACACCATGAAATGTCACAGCCTAAGACAAAGAAAACAGTGATTTCATTTACAATGGAAATGCTATAAAACATCTTCCTGATAAAGTGCAAATCCAGTTAAGTATCCAACAATTAATTTTGTTGTTCACATATGCCAAGCACAAAAATACTGGGATTTGCTCTTCAAGATAAAGTTTCTTATAAGACTTGTATGCTAATACATCCACATCATACTGTAAGTATCACTCAAATTAATAAAACTACTTTCACAGTTCTAGTGCAGAACTTGACAAACTGCAGGATGGAAGACAAAAGGAGTAACAATAAAATCAGCCTGAGATGGTATTTTGTAATTTCATTTGAATAAGCTCGCAGTCCAGACTTGTGGGGAGCCCAAGACAAAAAACTTCCCATTAATTCTTCCAAATCAATCAGCTCCTATGAATTCCAGAAAGCTAGTTATTATGCAGCTCATTTAAGGTTTTTTTTTTTTTATTTAAAATTTTTTAAATTTTATTTTATTTTCTGAGATGCTCTGGGTGAACTCGAATACAAAAGTCAGCAAATAGTTTGTTACATTTCCCCAGCCAACCCTCTTGAAAATCCAGTAAGGGGTGTTAACAGCAGGAACAAATACAATAAAACAATGCCCCATGCAAGCCAGCATGTCCATTATTGGAACAGCAATTCTACTGGATCAGTTTTACACTGTATTCTACTGGTTTCACAACAACATATCTATTTGCTCTTATGAAAAAATAAAAAAGGGTACTAATTTTAGGAAACTAGAAACTGTACTTACTACTGACAGCTGAATTTAACTTACAATCATCATCACTCGCTTCTGTCTCCTCGACCAGTGTGCATTCTATCAGAGACAGAACACCTCCTGTCTGTGGAAACAAAACACATTTCACACAAATGTTATTTATTCCCATTTGTCACAGGTTTTTTTAAATGTTGACAGGCCTGACTCTAACATTTTACATTACTCAGAGCTCTAAGGGAGATACATCAATTTCATGATGCACATTTTTTCCTTAAAAAACTAAACCCAAACTGATTAAATATAACATTTTTCCTAATCCAGCAGATCAATAGTACAATGCACAAAACTTCTTCCACTTTTACCCCACTGTAATTTATGGCATACACAGACTTGTTCACAAGTTCCAAAACAGTTAACTAGAATGTCATCTTTTGAATTTAAGTGAAATACATACAAGGTTTTTAAAAGGTTCCATTGGACTCTCTTTATTTTGAATAAGTACTTAAACTATTTAAGAGGTGCCAAGTGGGAAAGCACATGACCCTTAATAACTTCTTGGTGTGCCAAATTAAAATTTCATTCAACATAACCCACTCCATGAACTACCAACATCTCTTTACCCACAAGCCAGCACTGTGAAAGATGGATTCTCAACAAATATAACTAGATTGTTCTTAGATGACATTTTATTTTAAGAGAACATGCTGTTCAGGAAAACTGAATTGACTTTGAAAATTAATTTTATTAGAGCTCTGGAAAATGTTCTTTGGCAATTCTGCAGGGTTGTACTGACTGATTTATGCACTGAAAACTGACTTAAATTCAGTGCTACATACACTGAATTTATTCACTACTTCAAACAAATAGATACATCAATGCCTTGTTTCTAATCCCCAATTTACTAGAATTAAGTGGATCTAATAAAAGAAAATTGGCTGAATTCTATTATTTGCAATGAAAAGACAAAGCAGTTAAACATTGTTCACCACCCCACTTTTGTTTATAACCATTAATGCAATGCTCACGTGAAAGCCATAAAACAATAAAATGTTGACAGTTCACCAAAGATGTGTTTTCATTTTGAAAATTAAATCATAATATAAAGTCCATACCTTAAGAAGATGCAGTTTTCCTCCTGAACTTCTTGTACAAATTAAAAAGTGCTTTGTAAACAAGAAGCATTGTCTTTCTCCTTCTTTCTTCAAAGACAACGAGCCCAGGCGAACTTTACTCAGCTTTCCCCTCTCAACTGAGGGGACCTGGATAAGGGAACCTGGTAATGAAGGTGCAAAATTTACAGCATTACAGTCATATTTAGTAGGCAGTGCTGAAGCTGTTAATTCATGGAATATGATTAAGTTAATTAACACAACTCTTCATTCCAGTATCAATGTATATCAGCGCCTCTTCTAAGCACAAGTCAATCCCTTTTTTACTGCACAGATTCCCTCTGTTTGTTATCATAAATAGACTCAAGTACAGTCTAGACTAACACTTGTGTAGATGGCAGGATTAGATCCAGGGCTGATTAGGCAATTAAGCACTAAGAGGCCATTGATCAGAAAAAGTGGCTGAACAGCAAACACCACTCTGACAGCCACTACACTTGCAAAAGGCACTTCCAAACCAAAGAGACAGAGAATGGAAAGAACATGGAGAAGTTCTTTTTGATGGAAAAGAGTTTGTGTGTGTGCCTGTGTGCAAGAGAGAGGGAAATGAAGCACATTTCTTCTTCTTCTTCTTATCTTGTACTGCATAATTGTCAGTGCTCCACAGCTCATCTGAAATGTGTTACCAGTAAAACACTCCCGAACTAAATTGAACCTGCTTACATAAGCCTGAATTTTGCTTTGCAGAGCTCCAGGCTGGGGACAGCTCTGCTTCTCTGCTGTTTCACATCTCAGTCTGTGACCAACTTTTCCAGATTGATCCCACCATGTGTATCACCTCCAAATTTGGAGCAGGAGTTAAATTTGGTGGTGGAGTGCAACTCCTCTGTAGATTAAACAGAAAGATTTCCACCATACAACTTGCTGTTAGCAGACAGGGCAGCCAAGAGACCTCCTAGTCTCCTTCCCACACATCTCTCCTCACTATCACCTTTACACTGGCTCGTGCCTTGTTCCAGCATCAGGTACTCACAGAGCTAAACCAGCAGGAAAATAATGCTGGGAAGAGGCAGCTGACTTAGCTCCCTGATAGGAGCAAGGTTACAAAAGCACCAAGAAACTGATGCTGCAAAGGGAGCTGCACAGCAGAACAAGCAGGAGGAGAAGGCTTTGACCTGCCCCTTCCAGATATGAAATGGCACAGCTGCATCAAAGCTCAAAGCAGTGGTGGCATCCTGACACAATGCCAGCCTGACAGAATTATCCATGAAATATTAGATTAGCAGTTATTACTCTGTGTTGTCAAAAGGATTATCTTTCTCAAAATTCACATACTCAAATTAACAAACAGAGAAACTGCAGTAACTCACAAAGGTGCTATTTATCTACATTTTTTTCTACACTTAACTCTCTCTATATATTTAAGTAGCCTTAAGTTATTAATGTGTAAATTTCTACTGACATGGGAAAATACACTGCAGTAAATTTGCCAGAGAACAATGTTCTCTGACAGACATTGCACATTTAAACTAAACATGTATAACACAACTTGTGTCACCAAAGCAGAACAGTGGAGTTATGCACTAGAATTTTGCAAAGGAACTTGGAACATTTCAGATTCGCTCACATTTTGACCCAAACCCATAAATATTTATTGGCTGTTGTGCATTTCCCCTGGACAAACAGCCAACCTGCCTCAGCTGTAAGAGAGAGGGAGATCATTTCCATGTGTTTTTTTCCATGTTACACTGACTGTCCCTCAAGCCACACTGCAAGGTCAGCATGTTCAAAACAACTCCCAGACAAAACTCCCAGGGTACTTTTAGTCCTAAAATTCCATCTGCACATTTAGGGTAGCAATATTCAATCTGTACATTTTGTTTCTGCTTTGCTTTGTAGAGTAGCAGTACCTAAAAATATGACATGCTTACAGACGTAAGTTTACAGGTAACTTTTGGTTATTTATTTATTTTTATTTTCATTAGAATGCTTTCAGGACTAACATGTTTTGTTCTGCCATAATGGGCTGAGGTTAAACAATGTTCTTGCATGGAGCTGAAACACAGTTTAACAAGGTAAAACAGACAAACCTCTCTCTAAAAGCAGAAAAGAGAAGCTGCATTTTCTCTCTTTCAAATGTGCAGAGAGGAACACATCTCCTACACATTCTGCATGGCTGACATCAAGCAAGGACCTTGGGCATTCTCATCAGGCTTTAGTGGTTAACAAAACTGGGCATTGGCTCTACCACAGACTTCCTCTTAAGGAAAAAAAAAAGGTTGCAATTGGCCAATGTACAGATGCAATGAGCAAGGGAAGCTAATTTTAGAACATTCACTAACAGTATAGTTTGGACAATAGTGTAATCCCATGAATTTTTATCCAGCCACAGGCCTAAGCACTTTAAGCACTTCAATGCTTCACCAGTCACTCTCTCAGCCTTTGCTCACTCCAAGGAATATAAAAGGCAGTATTTATAAACAAACCCAAACATTCAGAAGTCTACATTGAACTGTCTGATTTACCAGCTCAGTCTGGCTTTCCCCATGCTGGAGGTTTTTGGGCTTTTTAACTCTTTTTTTTTGTTTGTTTTTACTGCTCAGAGGGTAAAACACTGGAAGAGGTTGCTCATTCAGGGAGGCTGTGGAGTCTCTGCCCTTCAACACAACAAAATACTGACTGGACATGGCAAAAAGCAACTTCCTCCAGCTGGTGCTGCTTTGAGACTGGAATAGGTAATTTCCAAAGTCCCTTCCATCTTCAGCTGTTGCATGATTTTGTGGTTATGATATCTTTATCAGCAGAGGTAAATTCACAGCAGCTGATGGCAGAAACATCAGAGTGTTGGATGGTACCAGAAGGGCTCAAGGTGCCCAGTTGGTTGGATGTCAACAGATTTGAGACTCCCTGAGTGTCCTTCAGCCTCACAAAGAAAACATTCCTCACTTGTTTGTGTGCCTGACTGAAAAATCTGTACCTAAGTAAGAGGCAGGGGAAATCAGACCCCAAGAAACTCGAAGGAGAATTCACAATCTGCATTGCAAAACACTGCCAGGGCCAGTTCCTGTGGTCTCAACATGCACAACTCAACAGAATCAATCTCTTCTTAAAAATGTAAAGTCTGCAACACATGAAAAAGTTGGCACTAACATCCACAAAAAAAAGAAAAAGAAAAAAAAAGCCTGAACAAAGGTAGTGGCACCTCTCTCCTGCTTTAAGCTGGAAAAGAGGTTCCTGTGCCCATCTACACTAATCAACACAACAAATGGGAGCCTAACTGAAACCAGAGGAGATGGACACCTCTGCCAAAGTGACCCCACTGTCAGATGTAAAAGGAAAATGGGCTCCATTACTTCATTTGCTTTATTCAGATTTCTGTCCTTGCACAGAATCACAGGCAGTGGATGTTCCACCAGATGAGCTGATACAGCCTTCTGTAACACACACTCCTGTCCACTGCCCTCTGACTGTGTGCCTAGAAATAAATCTGAATTTAATTTACTTACAGTGTGTGGTCTGGGCCTAACAAGCCAACTTGTAATTTGTACAGATTGATTCCCACAGAAAAAAAAAAATTCTAAGTTTTACTGATGAAGCAGTGAGTACACAGACAAAACATTATCAGTCAGGTTTAATGGGAAAACCCCAATAAATAAAAATACATATTTGTATTACATATTGTAATAATCTTGAAAAAAAATCTGAAATTTAATTAGACTTCATCCTAGTTATTAGACTAGGATAGTCACAGCATTATGATTCTTTTTCTGTGGGTGCAAAACAACTTGTTTTTTTTCTTAAAGCCATATTCATAACTCTTAAAACACCTCAGAGATAACAAATGCATGCATTTAATGAAGAATCAAGTCATTTAATAGGGTTTTAAAAAACAATATTGTTAATGTATTGTAAAAATAATATTGGAAGTTATTACAGAAAATTCATAGTTTGGCCACATAACTACAGAAGCAGAATAAAATGCATTTCAAAATGTACAGCAAGACTATTAATTAGCAGGGGCAATATGGCCCCATCAAACACCAGATGTTCTGCTGAGGTTATCTGGAAAAGGTTTCATGAAGAAAAGTACTTAAATTATATTCCTAACCTTTCCTGAGTATATTTAATGTTTTTCAGCACAAAGGAGCAAAACCTGTCAAAATCCTGCACTACAGATCTGTAGTTACTGTGTACAACCAGTAACTGGTTTCAAGAGATCCAAAAGTAAAATATTATATAAATGGGAGAATAATAAGTAGCTAAAGTAAACACCACAAAGTAAAAATTGCAACCAATTTGCAGTTCCTGGCGAAAAAAACTGTCCCTTATTTAAAATGGAAATGTTATTCTAGCAGAGTTTTTTGGAACTTAACAACAAATTCCACCTCTGCTGTAACTGATTTTCAACAGAAAGAGTTTCCAAAGCTGCCATCAATAGAGAAAGAGGAAGAGAGCTGCTCTTCCCCTGCTCCATCCCCTTGGGACCACAGTCCAGGCAGAATCTGAATCACAGTCCCATGGGGGCTTTGCCTCTCACGTGCTGCTGATTCTCGTGGTTCCTGCAGAAAACAGCACAGAACTGAGGTCCAACCACAGCCCAAAATCACCTGTTTTCAGGGCACTTTGTGACTCACCCTGCAGGGACAGAGGGCAGGCTGAGGATGCTGACAAGTGCCCAGTGCAGTGCCCAGCCTGACGATGGCAGTGTGAGCCCTGCTGCCTCCAGTGCAGGTTTTTTTTTTTCATGATTATTGGGCAGTTTTGCAGAGGAAGGTCTTACCTTGGCGTATGAAGGTTTGGCTGGTATCTAGCAATATGTCACAGCCCTCCACTATGGTCCTCTCTATGGCCAGGTTCTTACGGATGTTCTCTGTGTCACTCACCTCGTCGTGCATCACTCTGTTGGGGACAAAGCAAAATGCATTTTATCTCCCCAAAACGTGCCTCACACCTGCTGTGTCTCTGAAGACACAGTGCATGCCCTTCACCAGCTGCTACAGAGCAGATCTACCCACCCAGTGCCTCAACACTCCAGAGCAGGTCTCCTGCCTTTTTTCCTCTCCTTTTCAAACCATCCTTGTGATCATTTTGATTTTTCAGCAGTGGAGCCAATTTGGCAGACTAGTGACTGTTCCTGAACACATCTGACAGATGCCACCAAGCTACAACACTTCACAGCTGATAGAAGAGAACCTAATCCTTAATGCCACAAACAGGGAAGTGTTGCCAGAATTGCAGGGCACATTGTAGATTTCCTCTCCATGGCTTTAGGGTCCCACTCTGTCCCTGCTTCATCTTTACATCTAAATGTATCAGTCCTTTCCTTTCCTTTCTCCTTTCTTTCTCCTTTCTCCTTTCTCCTTACTCCTTTCTCCTTTCCTTTCCTTTCTCCTTTCTTTCTCCTTTCTCCTTTCTCCTTACTCCTTTCTCCTTTCCTTTCCTTTCTCCTTTCTTTCTCCTTTCTCCTTTCTCCTTACTCCTTTCTCCTTTCCTTTCCTTTCTCCTTTCTTTCTCCTTTCTCCTTTCTCCTTACTCCTTTCTCCTTTCCTTTCCTTTCTCCTTTCTTTCTCCTTTCTCCTTTCTCCTTACTCCTTTCTCCTTTCCTTTCCTTTCTCCTTTCTTTCTCCTTTCTCCTTTCTCCTTACTCCTTTCTCCTTTCCTTTCCTTTCTCCTTTCTTTCTCCTTTCTCCTTTCTCCTTACTCCTTTCTCCTTTCCTTTCCTTTCTCCTTTCTTTCTCCTTTCTCCTTTCTCCTTACTCCTTTCTCCTTTCCTTTCCTTTCTCCTTTCTTTCTCCTTTCTCCTTTCTCCTTACTCCTTTCTCCTTTCCTTTCCTTTCTCCTTTCTTTCTCCTTTCTCCTTTCTCCTTACTCCTTTCTCCTTTCCTTTCCTTTCTCCTTTCTTTCTCCTTTCTCCTTTCTCCTTACTCCTTTCTCCTTTCCTTTCCTTTCTCCTTTCTTTCTCCTTTCTCCTTTCTCCTTACTCCTTTCTCCTTTCCTTTCCTTTCTCCTTTCTTTCTCCTTTCTCCTTTCTCCTTACTCCTTTCTCCTTTCCTTTCCTTTCTCCTTTCTTTCTCCTTTCTCCTTTCTCCTTACTCCTTTCTCCTTTCCTTTCCTTTCTCCTTTCTTTCTCCTTTCTCCTTTCTCCTTACTCCTTTCTCCTTTCCTTTCCTTTCCTTTCCTCTTTTTCTTTTCTTTTTCTTTTCCTTTTCCTTCACTCCCTCAATAAGCACAGCTTTGATATTTCACTACTTCCTTTCTCTTATTGTTTTTCTTATAGGCATTCTCCCCTTACAGAGAAAAATACAGATTTTACAATTTTTTTACTGCTGAAACCAACCCAGGAGCTTATATGATCTTGCAAAGATATTTTCCTAAAGTGGGACTGGACTGCACTTTCTGGAATCTCCTCCTCCCTTAAGAACTACCTTAAAGGGATGGAAATGAGTCAGTTTATTTTACATTTCTGGTCTCTGCTGACTTTATGAGCAGAGAGGATCAGTCAGTCTCAGACTCCAGTTCTGAGTGTTCAGTGATTAATCAGCTGGATCAGCAGTGAACTCTGACTTACGTGATGAAGCCAGTCCAAAGCTGATTTATCTGCTCGTGCAGATCTTTTACAACTAAATATCCTCCAAGCACATCTTTAGTGAGTGCTCCAGACACTGAATATTTATATCCTGGAGTTCACTCATGGTCTCTTTGTTCACAGCAGAAAACTGCATTTCCCAGAGAGGAGAGACACATTTCTCACTGGGCTGATGAGAGGAACATCTGAGAAAGGTCTGGGGGTTCAGGGAAGAGCTTCATTGTGCAGGTTTCCACAGGGAGCAAAAGTTCTCAGAATATATCTTTAGTTCCTGCTTATCTGGCATTATTTGAAGCATATATGAAAGTCAATTTTCACACTAGCATGCTAAAATTATGACACTGATAGAGAACTAAGTACTTTCCAAGACCATGATTATTTAAAATGCCCTTCTCTCTTTAAATTAAGAAAAATAAAATTTCTTTATGTAAAGAAAACTGCTCTGTTCATAACCCAGGAGTAGGTGGTTTCTATAGTGATTTCGATTCTCCCTAACCAAAATACAAGGAGACACTTGGAGATTTAAATTTGCCAAAACAAAAAAAAAAAAAAAGGAACAGACAAAATATTACACAGAGATATTTTTGTTATTTTTCATTATCTTCTGTTTTGGGTTTGAGCCTTTTCTTTAAAATGCATATCTTTTAAAAAGAGCAAAACCAAATACAAATAAAGAAATATTTTCAGAAGTTTTTCTTTTCAAAACCTTTAATTCAAAATTATCAGACATAAGGTAGAAAAATCTTACCTTGAAAGTTCTTCTAGTTTAGATTTAGCAAATTCAAGGCTTTTTCTCTCAACGTGCTCGTGTGGTGTGTGAGCCAATAGTTCATGAAGTGTTATAATATATCTGGGAATCTTGAAACCAATAAGATATAATATCAGTAAATCCATATATACCTTCCCTTAATTTTAATAGATTATGAGCATGTAAATTTCTTTTGACATTGAAAATACCAGGTGACCTGTTTGCTTTTCAGATAACATTCACATTGCACAAAAGGAGATGGAAGAATGTCCAGTATTTGACTATTAAAGGCTACAGGGTAACAAGGACCCTTCAGAGCTTTTAACCACAGAAAGAAGGACCCTTCAGAGCTTTTAACCAAGTGATGGTGCAGCATAACTGGCCTGACACAACAAGATTTATGTAGGAGGAGAGGTAACATTATGCTCATGTGGAAAGTCACCAGAAATGATATAATAACATTCCTCATCACACAGGAACAGGACCATCTCCTTCCCTCCCTTGACCTGGCTTCAACTCAACCCAAAGAAACCCCATACCCATAAAAACTTTAAAATATACCACCTCAAAAATTAAAAAAGTATTGCTGCAGGTGCTAATGGCTCCTTAGGCTAATATGAATAACTACCCCTAACATAAGTGTCACTGATGCCCCTTTTTAATTTTTTTTTCTCTACCTGGCTTGCCAATAACTGCACAAACTGAGGGGGTTCACTATTCCTCTGATGAATAAAATGTCAGGTTAAATGAAAAAGACATAAAATTCTCAGGCCAGTGCTTCACAGACATCTTAAAACAGCAGCAAATGTCTACTCCAGGCAGATCACAGTAAAATATCAGGAGGGTAAGCACAGTTTTCAAAACTTTTGCAGTTTATTTTTCACTTTCTAAAGACCAAGTCACAAGAGAGCAAAGTGGGGAGAAAGAAAATAAAGAAAAATGTATTCCCAGTAAGGTGCTTCTGGCTGCTCTAAGTTACTCAATGTCATCTCTCTCTGGGCTTCACAACCAGGGGTCCTACGTCAAGGACCTGCTCCTTGCCAGTTTTCTTTGGTGCCATCCTCATCTCACACTCCCCCTCAACATTCCTGAGGCAGAACAAAGATGAGCCAGCATAGCTGGGGAGGAGATCTCCACAGGCAGAGTCTTGGTGAAACAACAAAATAAATTACACCAAACTAATTTTCAGGTGAGTATTTCTAGTTAAGCAAGAAGAGCCCTCAATCGATTGCAATGTCAGTAACATAAAATTAATCTACTAAACAGTAAAACCAAATACACACAAAAATTACACAGGCAGTACCTGAAACATGGGGTAGGTAAGGAAAGTTTCCAGCATTCTGCCCTCACATGCTGGGTTGGCTTCATATTGCTTCAAGAGTTTGTCAAAATCTCTGTTTTGCTTACAGTTTGCCAGTACTTGTAGGCTATATTGATGATTCCGAACAAATTCTTGATATATGTTCAGCATTGGCAGCAGAATGTCAAACAAGTCAGCTAGAAAAAGCAGAAAAATGCCTTTTTTTTTTTTTTCCCCCAGCTACCCATGTATTGAAATACATTTTTAAAGAAAATGTGGTTTCCAGTGTTTTCTCGGGAAGTGAATTACTATAATCAGTTCTGTTTCCAATACACTGATAATTTAGCAACATTAAACATAGCTCTTTCACCTGCCCAGTGATGGTTGTTCTGATTACCTAATGGTCAGATACCATTACCAAAAATAAAAGTCTAATCAATGCTTAGGGCAGAGGAATTCTCATATCCAGACCATTACTGCCCACATGGGATTCCCACCACACCTGATCTTGTGGTTTTAACCCTGCATATGCATTCCCTTCAAAAGGGACTTTTAAGGAGTCATGTCTTTAGGAAAAAAAAAAAAAAATCCCCACTGAATTTTCAAAAGTAAATATGAAAGTTAAACCCCTACAGAAAATAAAGTAACTTACCTAGAATTAAGGTAGGCCAGTTAGCTATTCTTGCTTTTAAGCCCTGGTGAAATATCTCATGAAGAAACATGATTGTTTCACTGAAAAACAAGTATTTAAACAAACAAAAAGACAATTCTGGTTTTATTTTCTGATTAATAATTCACAGAGAAACATCTCTTCCTCTTTTGCACTTTGCTAGAAAAAAACCAGAAGACAGTTATTGTTATGGAAATAAGCACTCCCATTTATTGCATTGTTTAAAAATACTAGCTGAGTGCTTCTGAAAAACTCATAGTACTCAATATAAATATTCTAACATTGTATTCATATTCTAACAAGGGAAAGGAAACGTGCTTCATGACTAAAGGAACAGAAGTTTGGGGCAGGCTTGGATGCAATCCCAATCCTGTATCTTATGTTAGATGCCTCCTGGGCTACTTGAACATGCTCATTACAGCAGTACTTGGATGCCTAATGAAAGAACAATTCTTTTTTTGCAGGATATGAAAAGACAAGTGAGAGGGAAGGAGATTCCTTAGGCAGGACAACAGAAAATAGAAGCTTAGACATTCTCATCCTCGGGGTCTTATCAGGATCATTTGAGGCCACTAAGTCCAGTTTTGCTCTCTTAAAGAGAAAAAATGAAACAGGAAAGGTGACAGAAAATTATGAGAACTGCCCCAAGAGGCACCATCTATCCTTTTTTGCCTTTAGCAGATGAAGACACAGAATGTAGGAAGGTAAAGAGGTCATGCTGGTTTCCAACAGCATCACCTGCAGTACCTTTGCCTTTCAGCCCTGGAAATGTGTCTGACTCAGTGACACCACCTGCACCAGAGGCAAAACAGGAGCCAGGACTCTGCCTTCAGCTGAACCAGAATGGGAGCAAA
>VZRH01007151.1:111775-129109 GCA_013397555.1 Urocynchramus pylzowi
TCATGAGCTCCCTGCCCATGGGGAAATTCCTGCGGTGCCCCCCCTGAGCCTGCCCTGGCCCAGCCTGAGGCCGTTCCATGGCCTGAGTTCCCTTTCCATGGGGAAATTCCTGCTGTGCCCACCCTGAGCCTGCCCTGGCCCAGCCTGAGGCCGTTCCCTCTCCTCCTGTCCCTGTTCCCTGGGAACACAGCCCAAATCCCTGCTGTGTGTCCCCTCCTGTCAGGGAAAGGTTGTGGCAAAACCAAACTGATGCTGCAGAGAGGGAACCCCAGGATGCTGCTGTCCTTGAATGCCACGAGCACGAGGCAAAAAGCCCTGCTCCCTTCCTCACTCACTGTCAGTAGGATGCCTTGATTTAGCTTTTATATTTTTCAAATCCTGTACTGCTTTAGGGTATAACTCTAAACGCCATATAGAGTGTTAGTTACTGCCTTCACATTTTGGTCAGACAAAACAATTCCTCTGGGCCTGAAACTCAAGGACACCCTACAGCTTCAGGCTGTGAAAGAATAAACAAAAGTGAATTTGGGGGAGCAAATTGGGGGTAAATGACTTCATGACCTGCAGCTGTAATTGGAGAATTAACCCCTGATATGTAAAGGGTCAAACTTATAATTGCATGGAAAACTCGTGACCATTGTCCATTTTGGGTGTAGCCTCTGGGAGGCTTCTGAGAGCCCAAAATAAAGGCCTTTAATAAACACCCACTTTATTCCATTAATTTTGTCCGGCCTCTGTTCTGTGCAGCCGAGGCATCAAGCACTGCACAGCAGAAGCTGTCCCAGACCAGGACAAGCCCTGCAGCAGTACAGGGCTGTGGCTGTCACACAGGGGACAGCCCTGAGCCCCAGGGACCCCCAAGGAACAGGATGAATGTGCCACCCAGAGCTGCACCACTGCCCACCCCGCAGGGCTGCCCTGGGAGAGGACAGGGCCCCGCTCAGTGGCACCACTGATGCCTTAAGTTTTATCTTTCATATTTTCCAGATTTTGTACTGCATTTATAACTCTGAACTTTCATATAAAGTGTCAGCAGTTTTCCTCACAGCTCAGTCACACAGAACAATCCTTTCCCAGCCCCAGAACCAAGGACACCACTGCAGCTTAAGGCCCAAAAAGGGCAAACAACAGGGAATGGAGGAGAGCAACCTGGGAGGGTGGGACTGCATCACCTGGAGCTGGAATTGGACAGTGAACCCCAACGTGGAAATGGACCAGAACTTATAAAAGTGTGAAAACTCATGACTCAGAGTCCATCTTGGGTCCATCTTGGGTGGAGCCTTGGCCAGACTTTTGTGCTGCCCGAAGTGCATCCTTTGAGGCCTTTTAATAAATCCCCACTTTATTCCTTTGACACTGTCTACCCTCTGCTCCTGGCAGCCTCTCCAGGCAGCACCAGCACCAAGAGGAGGACACAGATCCCAAAGCTGGCTGCCCAGGCAGCACAAGGCCTGCAGCCCCCGGGCCTCACTTCACAAGCTCTAAATTAAAAACTACGAGCTGCTCATGTTCAATTTTAGTTCTGAAGCAGAATCACTTCTGTTTACATGGCTCGTGTCCTAAGCAATTCGGGAGCTGCCTGGCTCCTTGTGCGTTACCATGGCACTGCAGATTAGCTGAGGTGAGTGTGGATGGGAGAAGGCTGCAGAAAGTGCATTTCAGCAGCAGCTTTGCCTCCTGTTATAAATGACAAATACGGTTATTGGCTTTCACATTTATGTGTTAGCTTTTGTTCTGCAAGTCATTATTGATCACAAAGATCCTGGTATAGTACAGTTTGTAATTCCTTTTAGCTGCTTTTTGGTATAGTGCATGCATATATTTATATGAGCTACACAGTGCATACATAAATGGACATAATCTGTCTGTTTACGTATGCACTGTATAGCTCATATAAATAGTAAATAGTAATTTGATAAATATATTATATCTTAGGCTTTATAATATTAAAATAGAGACTATCTGATGTTAAAATGCTTTTATGTAACTAACTTAGAGAACGGTGTAAGATAATTATGTGGTTCCTTGCATTTGTAGACTGAGGGGTAAAATAAGAGTGACAAAAACCAGAATCCAATTTACTGACTCCTCGTTACCAGGGAGTGTAAAAACAACAGGATGGAACCACAAGAAGAAATAAAATATATTGGTTTAATTAACAAGATGGCATGAAGACAAGTCAAAGGTTAAAACCAAGCAAAAGAACACCTAAACCCAAAGGAATGTTTGAATATATACATATTCAACTCAAACTCTTACAAGTATGCATACACCCCCTGTAATGTAACAGTATATAAAGAACATGGTTTAAGTTAACAGTGTGCTTTTGGCAAACAGCCAAGCATCCCAGCACTGGATTTTATCTCTTTTATCCTTTATTACATTTTTTAAAAGTTTGAAGAGTGAGCATCATTTCTTACACCTCTGCACACCATTCCTCAGGCCTTCAGTGAGATGACTTTTATTTAGATTACACCTAAACCATGGCCACTTGCCACACAGGCCTCTCCTCAGTCACAGACAGCTGCAGGCTCAAGGTCCTACCAATCCCTTTTCACAAAACTGTGGTTCAGGTGGTTCAGAATTTCAGTTTCAAAGTCAAAATTTTATTTGTCACACTTCATCATCTTAATAGCTTGACCTCCTCTTTCTTACATTTATTTCTCTGTAAGAGTTTTTAAAGAAAAACTCATTTATTCATGTGTCATATCATTAATTTCCTCATTCACACGACACGCTTGTCTCTAACAGAAGACTAATCCTAGGGCTTGTTTCTAAAAAAATAATATTCTTCCTGAGCTAATTTCAACTGCAGCACAATTATTTACGAAAGATAAAAGACAGTGAAATAAGTATTGAATGTTAAAGGTGTTTTTTTTTCCTATACAGTACTCATGAATTGCAAACAACACCCAACTAATAATGTAAACTTCTCTTTCTGTTTGGAAGGTGGGTTTAGATTCTCAAAGTATTATCCATTTATCTGTAATAAAATGGATCAGAGGGTCACAAATCGAGTTTCATACCTTGCTTGGTGAATAGCTTCTACCCACTCATCTCCATCAACCTCATCCTCACAACGCAGCTCCAGTGGCTTCTGCCCCTCATGGCCAAAGAGAACAGTAAAGTAATGCTGCAAATCAGAACAAAGGAAAAAAATGGTTCAGAAACCCTTAAATGAAAAAGATATATAAAGTTTAGAAAATAAACAAAAAAACAACCTAACAAAAAATATAAAACACAAAAGACATCCCACCCAGCAAATAAAAACCACCAGAAGACTTTCTATACTCAGCCCAGTGTGCTGCCAGCCCAAGGAAGATGTGTTTTAAGATTTAGTCTTGAAACATGGATTGAAGTTAAAACTACTCTGAAAATATTCCCCTGTGTATCAAGGTAATAGCTTTCATGTACTTATTGCTAAGTTATTGTTCTTAAACTTCCACATCCAAGACAACAAAATACAATTCCCTAAAGAGCTCCTACAGCCAAGTACAATAACAGAACTACAGTGGGGTGTCTGCAGTTCTCTCTCACATTTTTTTTAACCTGAAACTTCCCTCACAAGCCAGCATGGGGACCCAAGCCTAGAACCACCACCACCTCCTCCCAAAAATGCAGACTGTGCACTGGCTCCAGCTTATTTCCCACCTTCCCAGAAGAACAGGGACCCTTCTCATCCATCACACTCCCAAAACATGTCTTCCCCTCTCTCAAGAAGTCTCACCCACAACTGTATGGCAGCTACCTTTTGTTTTCACAAGAAAATGCTATTAATCCAAAATCTGACATATTCTCACTGGCATTTCTTGCACGAAGGGCATTGCCCCAGTGAGTTCCACAGAACTTTCAGGGAGGTTTTTGCCACTGTCAGAATGCAGCATAAACAGATTTAGCTGGTGGGGAGGGGAGAGCCACCTTAGCTCCCATTTCACTGGGATGGTTACTTACAACCTTATTTTGCACAGCTTGTGTACCAGCTTACAGCCAGGCAGCAAGCAGACTTCTTCCAGCTTGGATGAAAACAGGTCAGAAAATATTCTACCTAAACACACACCTTTAATTTCCACAGGTGCCCTAAATGCACCCTTTAGAAATTCAGATGTTTCACAGCCAGGAGGACGAGTGAGGGTCATAAAAACATCTGGGTTTGGGTCTGAGGTCATTCAGGAGCAATTCTGACTGAACTCCTCAGGATCCCTCCACTGTCCTCACTGCCCAGAACTCCCCCACCTCCACACCTGTGCACAGGGAACAGAAATTCCTGCCTGGGCTCCAACAGCCAAACTCGAGCACTCCTACATTTGGCTTCCTTTTGGGTAACATGAGCACACAAAAAAAGGCATTCCATGAGGAGAAATTATTCACTTGTACACTGTATTAGTTTGTTAAACATCACTATGCATATAAAAAGCACTCTTCATGCAGAAGAGCACCAGAACTGCAGGATTACAGACAATCACAACAGAATTGAGGCCAAATCAGAAGCAGCATTCACATTTAACAGGCTTTAGCCAAAGGAAGTTCAGGCTCAGACCTGTTAAGTCTCAGAAATTAAACAGCTCCAGAGACCAAATGAGGAATAATAAACGAGTACAAAGACAATCTTATAACCTCTGAGGTTTCAACAGAGCATATCACTTAAACCTGAATGCCATGAATAGGAAGGAAAAACCCATTTAATCAGGTCCATAGGATTCTCCACAGCAGTGAAAGATAAAAACTTTTACAACAATGCAGTGCAGTTGAAAATAACCTACAGCACAGTGAAAAGTGCAGCAAGATTACACACAAATGTGCTCTGTTTATAGAGTGGAATAGTCTATTTTAAAAAGCATATTTAAAGATAAATCACACTGTTCAGCACTGCATATTATGTAACAAGTTATTTGCGTTTCATAAAGCTGTTACATATAAAATTAGAATAAAGACACAAGTGCAGACAAGCACTGGATTTAATCCCATTGTGTGGGGATTGAAGTTAAAGGGAGAGACAATATCAGAGTCCTCCCTACTTTTGAAGTGCAGCAACTCAGACCTCTTTAAAGCAAGACTTGCAGTGATCTCATGTCACAGAATTTCAACTCAGAGGTGTGCAGTAACCATGGTGACAGGCACGCCAGAAACACACAGATAGACCAAGAAAATGCATACATTTAAACTAACTCAGAGGGCAACCACAGCAGGTCTGGACCCACTGGCAACTACAGCTAAATTACAGAAGGCATTTGTTTTGAAATCACCTACATCTGTCAGCCCCCCAAACAGGCATATTGCATTCAAGCATCAGCATCAGCTCTCACTTCATTTATCCAGAAATAGTCAACTCTGGAGCAAGAAAAGTGCAAGAAAAATATCATAACACGCCTCTAAAAAAGAATCTCGAAGTCATCTTTAAAACCTCTTTTCAAAATAAATGTTGCTCATTTAGAAAATTAATTTACTACAAGAAAATAAGATGGTATCTGTGATGCACTATTACATTCTCCAGCAAGTGATGTATGTGAGTGGGCCTGTATATATAATTACACAGAGACAATATAATTTTAGCACTGCCATTCAATGCCAAACAGTTCAGCTTGCACATCACTGCAGCACAGTATAGGTAAAAAACACCCTTCTGCATACACACCATCCTTTTCCTATAGGGAAAAGAGTAAATATTTAAGCACTGTAGCACATATTTACATCAACTACCCTCATCACCATCATTATCCCGTCTGTTGGATATCAGGAACACACTTGTGTTTCAAGTCCAGCTAGACGACTTTGTTGTTTATGTTTATTCTGAAAACCACTGGGATCATAGAAGGTAATATGAACAATCTATGTTTTGACATAAAACAAATTGAGTAATTTCATTTCAAGGTGTCTTTTCAGGAGTCAGGTGCACACAAGTGACACGGCAAGGCTTCAATTGCACAAAAACACCTTTGGTGGAGTTCTTGAAGGTAAAGCTGGAGAAAAAAAAGAGGAGGGAAAGCTTCAGGTACCTGGCACAGGTATGAAGGTATGACTGACAGCCAAGGAAGGAGTTGAGGGACATCAGGAGCACTGCTGTGGGTCACTCCTTGGCTCCTACCTGAGGCTAACCAGAATTTCTCCCTGCAGGGAAAGGAGGAGTGAGGGAGGAGCTGATGCAGCAGAGACAAGGCTGGAGCCAGGCTCAGACTCTGGGTGCAGAAATCCTGCACCAGAGCTGGGCTGCCCAGCAGCTCACAGCACAACTCTGCCCCTACAAAACTGCCCAAGTGATGGCAGTGCTCAAAGCAAGGCAGCAAAACCTCTGCAGCTCCAACATTTCCCCTTCAGAGGGGGGAAAAAAACATTGTTCTGATTACAAAAAAACCCAATGAAACAGACAAACTCTCACCAAAGGAAAAAAAGGGTACAACGACACAACAAACAAACAAACAAACAAAACACACACATACAAAACGGCCCCACAAAAACCAAAAATCCAAAAGCTAACCCAAAAAAAACCAAACCAAACCAAACCAAAAACAAAAAACAAAAACAAACAAAACAAAAACCCCAAAAACAAAACCAAACAAAACCAAACAAAACCAAACAAAACCAACCAACCAAACAAACAAAAAAACAAACAAAAAACCAAAACCAAAAAAACAAAAAAACCCCAAAAAAACCCCCAAATTATACATGCCCTATAACAAAAATACTGCTTTTCAGACCACTGAGCTCAATGAGTGGTGATGCCCCAAACAACCCTGTGACTGAAGCCCTGAGGGACCCAGAGGAATGAGGATTCCCTGTCACATTGGGAATCCTCAATTGGGAATGAGAGGGAGCTGCAGCCCCAGGGAATGCCCACCTGGCAGCTCCACTTCCTTCAGCTCCTCCTAAATTCACTTTCACTGCCCAGGAGGTAAAGCTCACACTGGGAAAACGATGCAAGTGTCAGCAGTGCTTTTGATATCCCACCCTGCCATCAGCAGGGCCAGCCAACAGGTGAATTATGTTCCAAGGGGCTCCAGGGTGACACCAAACTGTCCTGTGAACTTCCAGAAGGTGTGTGTGGTGTGGCAATAGAACCTGCCCATGGCCTGCCCTTCCCTAAGCTTTCCTTGCTAAACATAAAACTAATTTATAATAATGCATTATAAAGTTGTCATTTTAGAACTTCGCTGCACCATGATCTCACCAGATGCTATTTCCTGATTTTTCACTGATTTATTGCAGTTCTGGCTTAACTATTCAAGCCAGGATGTTGAGAGTAAGTTAAAAAGAAAATTACTGGTGTCAATATTGATAGGAATGGAAACCAGAGATGAAAAACAATGGTGGAAAATTTGTCTGTGTACCAAGATTGCTACCAAAACATTAGGAGCCATAACAAAATCCTGTCTTCAATGTGAGGCATGAGGAAGCTTAATCATTTGCCATTGCCATAACACTTATATTCACTGCCTGGTGTTTGCAAGGGCATGTTGCAAACCTTTGATGCTGGAAAAGGTGGCAGAGGTGATTAATTAAAATTTAACATGACAAGCTAAAAATGTTTAGTGTTCTTGACTTCTAAAGACATTTTCATTTCAGAGCCTGGAAGCCGGTGTGCAACCTGAAATGCAAGTAAATTACTGAGCAAAAGAGAACAATCACTGCAGCAACTGAAAACTCCTCAGTAATCCCAGAAGGAAAAGCAGCAAATTGCAGTCTAAATCAAAGCAGCTTATGCTATCCAAGGACACATTAACTCATGGAGTTTTCAGATGTGTTCCACTGACAGAATTTTGCCCAGCTTCTGAAACACAAAACAAAATGTGTATTCTGTATTACTCACATCCTGGGGAAAGGGAAGGAGAAGAAGGGGAAATGCTGGGAAGAAGGCAGCATCTCTAGAAGGGAATAAGTGGGCAAGGATGAACGTGTGGAGGTGAGGAAAATGTTTGGGGGGAAAGGCAGCAAACCCTCACAGAGAGAGATCATTTATAACAATGTGTGGTGTCAGGACAAGGGGAAAGGTTTCAACGAGAGAAGGGTAAGATGGGATATTGGGAAGGAATTGTGCCCTGGGAAGGTGGGCAGGCCCTGGGATGGAATTGCCAGAGCAGCTGTGGCTGCCCCTGGATCCCTGGAAGTGTCCAAAGCCAGGTTGGAGCAGCCTGGGACAGTGGGAGGTGTCCCTGCCATGGCAGGGGTGGGATGGGTGGGCTTTAAGGTCCCTTCCAAGCCAAACCATCCTGTAATTCCATGGCTGTGCCAGCAGCATGGTGGGCAGGAGAATTCCTCTGTGCCAGGGAAGATTCCCCCACGCTGGGACTTGCTGTGCCACCACTCCTGGCAGGAGATCCACATCCCATTGCTGCTAAATTAGCGTGAGAACGGAATGATGACAGGACTGAGAATTCATTTTGAAGTTTCCAGGGAGATCTACTGAGCCAACACATTTCGTGCTTGTATCACACCAATTAGTAGAAGCTGTAATGAGAACAGGATTAGTGGACATCAGAATTAACACGATGTACTCGGGAGGAGTCAGATGGTTTCTGTACAAGGATGGCATCCTGTAAACCCAGAGGGGCTCTCAGAAGGGCCAACAGGTGTTTGGATTGCAACAAAAGTGGTTTTCACAATGATTCTGACAGATATTTAGGGAAATGCTTAAGCATCTAGGACTTAAAAGAAAAAGGTCACTCCACAGATGAAAAAAAAAAAAAAAAATCTGATCAAAAGCTAGGAAGCAGTTGGAATACTGGGCCATCTGTCAGTTCTTAGAATGAAACAAAGTCATCAAAGGACTTCCTCGAGGAATTCTGTTGGGGACTGGAACAGCCATTACAAAGTCTGTAAATTATTTGAGATAGTAGTGATGAGAATGTATTATTAATAACTTCAACAGGCCTGAGTTACTGGACAGTAAGATGGCAGATGGAATTAAATGTCACAAATGCAAAGGCACACACGTGAGGAAAGACTTTTCAAGCTTCACACGTGGAAAGATGGACTTTGTGCTTGGAAGCACCATTCAGTAGCAAGATCCCAGGAAAGGTTCCATGAAAACACCATCCCAACCCTCAGCAATGCCAAAAGAAGCAAATCAGACTACAGGGATGGCTGGGAGAGAAACAGAACAAAGTGAACAAGGCAGTTACACTGTGAAACATCCTGAGCACCGTGGGTACTTTTGGACTTTTCACACGGACATAAACTGGGAAAGGTTCAGAAAAAACCAGAAGTGGTGTGGAAAGAGTTGAGTGTGTCCCAACTGGATAAGTAAAAACTTAATCTGGGACTCTTCAGCACTGAGAAAGGACAAGGAATGATGGCTTTGAGGTGAAGGAGGGCAATTTAGACTGGATATGAGGAAGGAGTATTTTACCATGAGGGTGGTGAGGCCCTGGCACGGGCTGCCCAGGAGGAGGTGGGTGCCCCATCCCTGGAGACATTCAAGGTGTGGCTGGACAGGGCACTGACCCACCTGGTCAAGGTGAGGAAATCACACCTCATTGCAGGGAGAGCTGGACTAGGAAACCCTTAAAAGGTCTCTTCCATCCAGAATGGTCTGTAATTCAATGGAAGGAACAACTTCAGGGATACAACAGGAGTCTGCAAAACCAGGAGGTGTACAAAGTGGACGAATAGGGTGTCAGAGGTCTACTTCTTTTCCAAATAAAAATAAAGAAATCTATTAAACAAAGGTCAGAGAAAACAGCTTCAAAACAAACAGAAGAAAGTGGTTATTCACAGAGCTGGTGATAGCCTGGTGCTGCTCTGTGACAAAGGAGGTGGTAAATGCAGTGGCAGTGATGTGCAGGGAGAGCAGAGGGTTCACTGTGCAGGATTTCTGGGCTAGCAAACACACAGAATTCACATATTTGTAATGCAAACAGTCCTGAAGCCAAAAATAACTAGGAAGTCATTTCAGAGCAGAGGGAAGGGAAAAGTAAAATAAGCATTAAATAGAAGCCTTCCCCAGCATGCCCTCACAGCCACCATGTGGGACAGGTAATTAGAGCAGTTGGACCTTTGGTTGAAGCCTTTCTCATAGTCCTAGAGGGGCTAATTAAAACTTCCCTTGGTGGCAGGAGAGCCTTCTGCAGCCTTCAGATTGCTCTGCACCTGATTATAAACGTGATGTGCTGGTGCCTTCATGAAGTGCTGGCTCTAACAAGTTTCCTGGGGTTTTTCTTGCTGATTTTGGGTTCAATTTTGATTCTTTAAAAAAAAATAAAGAAGTAATTTGCAAACCTGGTAGAGACACACTGGATTATTTCAGGTTCTGTGTTTCTTTCTGGTGACTTTCTTGTTGATTTTGGGTTCAATTTTGATTCTTTAAAAAAAAATAAAGAAGTAATTTGCAAACCTGGTAGAGACACACTGGATTATTTCAGGTTCTGTGTTTCTTTCTGGTGACTTTCTTGTTGATTTTGGGTTCAATTTTGATTCTTTAAAAAAAAATAAAGAAGTAATTTGCAAACCTGGTAGAGACACACTGGATTATTTCAGGTTCTGTGTTTCTTTCTGGTGACTTTCTTGTTGATTTTGGGTTCAATTTTGATTCTTTAAAAAAAAATAAAGAAGTAATTTGCAAACCTGGTAGAGACACACTGGATTATTTCAGGTTCTGTGTTTCTTTCTGGTGACACCTGGGGATTAAGGAAGGGGGGTTTTTTTACCATTTTAGTATTACTTCATCATCCCTGATAGGTAGACATCTGATACTGAACAAAACTAGGGAGAAAAATATTCCAGAGGTAAATGAGAATAGGGCTTTTATCTGCCAAGAGCACATTAGAAAATACTGATTGGGATCTCCCACACTGAGAATATTCAGAGATGGGCTGTGGTATCTGCTCCAGGTTTAGCTTCAAACTGGACAAGTACAAAGTACCTTGTACTGGGTGAGGGATGGGATGGCTTGATGTCTCCTTTCTTCAGCCAATATTGAATTAATCAACCTGCTCCATAAAATCTATTCTGACATCTGACAGTGAATTGCCTTCCTGAGCCATCCTGCAAAATATTGTCAGGCCAAGAACAACTGAGGTAATTATATGTAATTATGCAACCAACAGTTTTCCAGTTAGGGAGATTACACATAAATGCACCCTGTGCTATAAACTCTTACTCTGTCAATTAGAAAATACCAACATGCATGCAAAAGAGAAGTCAAGAAATACACAAAGGTCACTGAGGACCTAAATTCTCCTGCAACTCTGTTGACTTGCATTGAAATTACACCAAATTACAATGGTTATAGCACTTGTTTTCATGGATGAGAGAACCAGGCTAATATGGCCCCATCTGCTCTATTTTCAATGCAGACCATTTGTACTTCAGCAGCAGTTTATCAACAGGGGAAAATTCTGCCACATGAAAGGAAAATTTTAACAAGTAAAACCTCCAGGAATGGGTACAACGAGAAAGTGCAGCTAAATTATTCACTCATAATAAACTGAACATGGGTACCTTCATCTCAAAGTGCATTTGACACAGTCCAGTGGGAATTTCCTGCCAGAAACCACAAGCCACCCGCTTCCCAGGGACCTGAGAGCTGCCTTGCAGTGACAGCACAGTCTCTAGTAAACACTCACAGCCCTGCCAGGCCTGCTGCCTCCCTCCCACGTGCACCAGGGCTCCTGGGGCTGCCACTGACACATCTCAGCATCTCATTTCCCCAGGTGACTGATGCTGAGATGTGCCCTGAGGATACTTGTGCGGGCTGCATTCCTGAAAAGTGGAGAGCGATTCCCACAAAGCACAAATCCAGCCTGCCCAAGCCCAGAGACAGACAGAACTGCTCCAAAGACCTGGTGGTGGACACAGCCAGCCCTGTGCTCACCCTCCATCCCATTCCCAGCATTCTGATCCTCCCAAGCACTGGGGAAAGGATGCAGCACTCAGAGATGCAGCTCACACTTAAACTCAAAAATATTCCAGCCACCCCTTGTTGCTCCCTCCCAGTCTTTGGTTTCTCTGTAAAACATTCCTTATGCTGGCAAAGGAACAGCCACTCTCTTGGAAAGTGTTGGTTGAAATGGTAATTTGAGAGGTTTTCAGGACACCCCCATTCATGTGGAGAGTTCAACAAACGGGCAGGTGCCTGTGGGGAGCGTGGCAGTGAAATGTTTGCAGAGCTAGTGATGGAGAGGGAGCACAGAAATCCCATTTTCTCTCCTGATGACCTAACCCAGCAGGTGGGCTGGGGGCACAGCCCCTCACTCCTGGTCCCTGCCCCATTTCAGGGTTTCAGCAGCTTCCCTCTGGCCCAAACTGGAGGGAATGAACACTCAACTCACTCCAAGCTTTGGTCCCTCCTCAAGCATGGCACAGCTGAAGTGAACCAGGACTACAGCCCTACCACATAACTAAGCACAATACAAATAAACTAGTAGAAATCCAGCTAAATTAGTAGAAATAGAGCTGCATCAGTAGAAAAAATGGGATGTTCAAGCTGACAGAGAAAGGACAGATGGGAAAAACAGACAGAAACAGACCAAAGGGAGTGTAATCACTTGCAGTGTTAAACATTTTTCAGCTTTCTGTGTCTTGCTCTTTTGTTTTTTTTTTTATGCTGTCTCATTTGTTCACCAGTTGTCACAACCTTAACCTTTCTCCATGTACTGACAGCCTTCCCCTCCTTGTCCAAACAGCAGCCAGAGCTGTCCAGCCCTTTCCTCTGAAACCTGACAGTGCTGAGAGCTCCTCCACACCAATTCTGACACAAACCTCAGCATCTGGTTTGCCCTGCAGAAGACATCCCTGTATTTTAATTAAAAGATCAGACTTTAAAGGCCAGAATGAGCATTTATAACCTTCTATTTTGATTGCTTATGTAATATGGACCAGAAAAATCTCTCCAGAGAGCTCCTGCATCAAACATACAGGATCAAGATGAGACACACACCCTTCTTCATCAATCCTAACACAGAAAGTAATGAAAAACCCTCCTGAGACCAAGTTAAAATTTTCTAGGTAATAAATTACCCTCACTGCTGAAAACGTGCAGCTTCATTTTAAAGAATGAGCAGGCAGGTAAATAATGAAATTATATGAACAGCCTGGATTTTGAAGATTGCATTCCTATACTGTGCACTGCAAGAGTGAAGCCTGGCTTCCTCAGCAAACACCATCACATATGTACCAAAAATAAAAAGCAACAAAGATAAATCCACCCCAAAGCATTCACACAAACAATTTCTACAGAGCAAACAATTTTGATGTATTAGTTTACAGGAAGCAGATTAATTGACTGTCTTCTAATTATATTCTCAAAACATGCAAACACAGCATTTGACATTTTCAAAGCTCTTTACAGACAGTAACTAATCTCCAAACTCCTCTGAAAGGTAAGAATTATGGTGCCCATTTTAGACACAAGGATATGTGCAAAGATGCCCAAATATAGATCTGCTGTAAAAGAGTTCAACTCAAGACTGCTATAAACAGAGCCTCTCTCCCTGAAGTGAGCCAACACACGATAGGGAGGCAAGAATAAGAAGTCAGCACATCTCAGACCTTGTTACACCCCTGTTATATATAATAATTTCTATCTATAAACATTTTCAAGGGGGAAAAAAACCCAAACACTTGAAATTTCAAGCAACTGCAGATTTGTGTGAGATGAGGGACAAGGCTGGTACAGACACACAGCAACACCAGAGACTGACAGGGCTCTGATGGAAAAGCAAAGACCACTGCAAAGACCAAATACAAGGTTTTCATGACACCTGAAGGATTTCATTGCATGGGGAAACACCTTTCTGTTGCCACCATGCTCCCTGCAGCCACACTCTGTGGTTAAGCAGCCCTGGAGGGTTGGAGATTCATTATAACCTTGTAAAAAAATTGGCAAGAAAAGCGACAGACTCTGGTTTTGAGCAAGAAAAGGTAATTCCAACATCAGAGCCTCAACCTCCACCTTGCATGTACTCACAGCCCACCAGAGGAGCACTGGCTGCTCTGGCCACCTGGATCCTACCCAGGAGGGCAGGAAAGGACATTCCAGAGGCCACAGAGCAGAACACAGAGCTGCTCTAACCACGGCTCTCATTAAAATCACATTTCCCAGCCTCGACCCCAAGGACTGTGAGTAGAAAAGTCCCTGTTTAGGGAACCTGTAACTGCCTCTCCCAGCACATCTGGATGTCCCAGCACATCTGGACACTCCAGACCCCCAGGGGATGGTTGGGACTGTTGCATCAAGCCCCTGAGCAGATGGGGCTCACCCAGCTGCACAGGGAAATAAAACACTGGCCTCAGCTCAGCACGTCAAAGATCCAGTGGCTGAGTCCTGTCCTGTCTCACCCAAGAAATTTGGATGAAATTTCCTGCACACATTCTTCAATCTACTGTTCTTTGAATTCTCTAAGTTTGCAATGAAAAGAAACAAAAAAAAAAAACAAAAAAANAAATGTCAAGTTGTGTGCCTGAGCCTTTCTATTGCATCCCACAAAAAAAAAAAAAAAAAAAAAAAAAAAAACAAAAAAAACAAAAAAAACAAAAAAAAAAACCAACCAAAAAAACAAACCAAACCAAACCAAACCAAAACCAAAAAAAACCCCAAAAAGCCAAAAAAACCTAAAAAACCCCACAAAAAAACAAACAAGAAACAAAACAAAACAAAACAAAAAAAAACCACAAAAAACCCCCAACCAAATAACCAAAAGTACAAAAAAAAAAAAAAAAGAAAAAAAGAAAAATATAAAAGAAAAAAAAAGCACCCCCAAACAAACACAAACCAATGCACCTCACCTTGGACAAGCAACAATTAAGATGATTCAATCCTTCCCTAATCCCCAGGACTTCTGACTGTCCATTTTCAATTTCTGGTTTTGCACAAAGATTGTCTGTAATTTCCTTAACTGTTAACATTATTTGGACATAACAGTAAATATAAAAACAATACTCCACCTTGCAAAGATAGAAGAAAATCTCACACTGACAAGGGTCACAGCCACCAACATTTTATAAGAAGGGTCAATTGTGAGCTGAAAATTAAGTTTTCAAAATTTGGCTGGAGATTGCTGAAATGTGTTGAGGCTTTGTGTGAAATAAAATTATGTTCAGGCTGTAAAACCAACAGCATTACAGATAGTATCCACATTTTATAATATTTACTGTCAAAGACCCACTTAAGCACGCATTCAGTTTCCAACAATTTACCCAACTGGAACCACAGCACATGTTTTCTTTTCAGGTTTTTACTAACATGTCCCAAATCATATTGACTGTGCTACACTCAATAGCTTAGTAACAGAGATTTTGCAGTTGTTTCAGTTTGAAGGTTTTTCAGTGTGAAGCACTTTAAACACAGAGACAATGCACCTAATACTCACCCAAATTAGTCTCATGATATATCAGAGGACATGTTGAAGTTTGCTTTCCAAGTAATCCAACAATTACTCATGTTCTCTGCTAACAGGATAGAGACTTTTCACACCTTACAGAGAATGCCTGGATTTCTGTTCCCCCACAAACTGTGGTTTCAGCCACACCTGTCATGCCAGCACTATTAACCGAGCAGCAAAGTTTGCACAAGAGGTAAATTACTCATGGTAGGAAGTACAATCCCCTTTCTCACTCATTGCCCTCGTTTTGCAGTGCTCTCACCCCGTGGCAGAACCTCCCACCCACCCAAACACCAAACCCCTGAGGGAGCAGGGAAGGATGTCCGACCGGCTGCCTGTCTCTGTCGGACACGCGGAGGGTGGTCCGCAGACAGCCTGCAGTGAACAGATGAGTCTGGACTCTTCTTTTGATCTTTTTCTCAGGTTGTTTATTTTATCTTATCTAAAAGGTTTTTCTTCTGCCCAGCTGAGATCCGACCAGCAAGGCAGCCACACGCAAACTCCCCGCCCCTGGGGCGGTAGAACATTCTTATACTGATAATTACGTGTA
Organism: Urocynchramus pylzowi; assembly: GCA_013397555.1. Lineage (NCBI taxonomy): Eukaryota > Metazoa > Chordata > Aves > Passeriformes > Fringillidae > Urocynchramus > Urocynchramus pylzowi. The sequence continues at coordinate 127,637 of VZRH01007151.1, forward strand.
TGATATTTACAATTTTTCACCAATTCCCATCACCTTTGTTAAACAGTGCACCTTTAGTATAAGCCAATCCAAAGTGTCTACATCACACAGAAGATGGATGACAAGAAGAAGAAGAAGAACCACGAGGTCGGGCCTAAATTCTCCATCTTGCTTCCATCATACCCCCTTGTACCAAAATCCTAAAACCTATGTTCTAGTCTAGAAAAGTGTTTGTCCTTCACCATTTACACCTCAGAAACCTGTGAATCCTCATGTTGAGATAGTATAACTCTCGAAGGGTCAAAATCAAGCCACCAGGTACTTTTGGCTACATTCCAGGACTTCTGAGCCCCCCAGGGGCTCTCCCTGGGACTCAGAGCATCCGAGGTGATGCACTGAGTTCCCACAGAAGGGGCTTAAACCAAACAGACCAGGAGGAGCTCCAGAATCACAGGGATCACAGAACCATGGAATTGTGCAGGTCAGAAAAGCCCTCCAAGATCAGAGCCCAACCCTTCCCCAGCACTGCCACGGCCACCACTGACCCCTGTCCCCAAGTGCCACATCCACAGGGCTTTGAAATCCCCCTGGGGATGGGGAGTCCACCCCTGCCCTGGGCAGCTGTGCCAGGGCTGGACAGCCTCTTCCAGGAAGGAATTTCCCCAAAATCCACCCTGAGCTTCCCTGAGGTTGTTCCCTCTCCTCCTGTCCCTGTCCCCTGGAGCAGAGCCTGGCTGTCCCCTCCTGTCAGGAGCTGTGCAGAGCCACAAGGGCCCCCCTGAGCCCCCTTTTCTCCAGGCTGAGCCCCTTCCCAGCTCCCTCAGCCCCTCCTGGGGCTCCAGCCCCTTCCCAGCTCCACTGCTGAGCTCCTTTCCAACACCCACTAACTGAGGATACCCTTCCATCAACTCTTTCCCCTGGAGCTGTTGCAATTCCGGGTGTTCTTTTTTTTTTTTTTTTGCACGGAATTTACAGAAGGATTTGTGAATTTTAAAAAGTTGAACAACCTCCTTGTTGATGCATCAGCTGTCCCTTCCATCTGACAGGCATTTTCTGGCACTGCTGGTTGATCCTGATCTCTGGAAGCACCCCTCTGGTAGCAGAGGTTTCCAGATGTGGCACAGCTCCCGTGTGACAGCAGCACTTGTCACTGCCACCTCTGGGGCTGTGCTGTGCTCTGTCCCTGAGCACAGGTCAGTGCAGCAGTTCTACTTCACTCCAACAAATTAAAAGCAGAGTTGTATTTCTCTTTTTAATAAGTTTTTTTAAAAGTAAACTGCTTAATTAAGAAATGACACTGCTTAAGTGAGAAATTAAATATCTTGATTAAGAAATTATTTTTTTAACTAATTAACTAACTATTCATGGCTCATAATGGGGACTTTTTTATCTAATTACACAATATTGCTCAAACTCATGAAGAAGGTGAAGAAGAAGGACTAGCCTTCATTTTAAAACTTGCATTTTGTTTTATATATATAATAAATATTATAT
>VZRH01007151.1:140986-151301 GCA_013397555.1 Urocynchramus pylzowi
CTACTATTTGGGCCAGCAGTCCCATCTTAGAACTGAATGTGCTGGGTGAAGGTTCAATATCATCTTTCACTGTCCTCAGGGCCTGGTCAGTGGATCCCACTGACCCCTCCAAATCCCCCTCCTTGCCCCCATGTCTGTGGAAATGCTTCCAGGAGGATTTTCCTCATCACATCACCTTCCCAGGGGCTGCAGAGGTCCTGTCCTGGCCATCCCTGGAGATGTGAGGGATGATATGTGGCAGAGATCTGCTCCCTCCCAACCCTCAGGAACCTCTCCCAGCCACTGTCACCACTCCTCAAGGTTCACTCAAGCAAAAAGTCTGGGTGCCACTGGACTGCATTAGGAAATAATTGAAGAACATGGATGGATTCAAAGTCAAACAGGTTTGGGTTCCTGAGTCGCTCAAGAATTTAGAAAATTCCGAATTTTTGTATTATACCACAGTAATTTATAGGGAAAAAAAAAATTTGTCTGTTTTTACTGCATGTGACTGTCAAATGCTGACATTACTGTAAGGTGGGAAAGCATAAAAATATCCAAAACTTATTAGGAAAGATGAAAAACACAATTCAAAGAGATGAGGTGCCTTATACTGCTCAGAATAAGAGGACTTGGTTGCTTAACACTTCTCCACCCACCTTAAAAACAGCAGCAGAAAGTCAGGATCTCCCAGCCAAGAGAGGGAGAGATGCTCACAGCAAGAAATAAAATGTGTCTGCCCTGGAAGCTGCTGAAGGAGCTGCACCAGCAGGACACAATGAGTTGGAGAACCCATGGGAAAGGACACAAATGATGATCAAAATCCTGCACAGGTTCTTGTTCTGCTCCTGCTCCCAGCTGGAATAATTTTCTGTCCTGGTCCTGGTGAGAGCAGCACAGGGACTGCCCCAGCACTGCAGCCTGGAAGCAGCACATTAAAATTTGGGGGGGCAGAAACCAGGCCAGGAATGTGCATCAAAAGCAGTTTGAAATTTATAAATTGAGGCAAAACAAATGCTGGAGGGAAAGGGTCAAAGAGGGAGACACCACAAAGAGGGAGCAAATGTGTGAACAAACATTTGATATTACCCTGGCAATGAATGTCAATTATTAAAAAAACTCACATATTCACCTTTCTAATGCAAGTTGTATTAAGGGGACCTGCTACAATTACTCACAAAATAAATGATAGGAATTAAAAACTCTCTCCAATTTCAGCCAAGTGCATCAAAACCCAGCTGCCTGAAACAATGAGGAACAACTGAGATCAGCAGGACCAGGGAGAGCCTCTTGCCTGGAAGGACAAACCTGCAAGGTGCACCCAAACAGGTCCCAGAGGAAAATGAAGCCATGAATCAGAGGAGGAACAGCCCAGACATAGCACTGGGGACCTGGCACTCCTCAGGTGTTGCTGTGTGCAGAAACTTGCAGGTGAGAGCCACTCCTGTGCCACCTGTGCAGCCACAGCTGAGCACAGGGAAGGCTGCAGGGATAAACAAATATCCCCATGCAGATGGTGCCACCCATATGCCAGCAGATGGGATGGGATTCCACATTTTAGGCTGGTTTGTGGCTGCAGAAGTCACAGCAGAGACAGGAAACTGATTCACCAGGAGCCCACAGGGTGAAAGGGGATCAAGAGGCAAGCAACTCAGGGCACAAATTGCCCAGACAAGCATCCTTCTGCTGTGGATCACCCAGGCAATGAACACATGTAAGATACACATTCAAAAAAATTAAAAGCAAAATTAAAAAATCAAAGACACATTTGCAGAAAGTCAATGATGTTTAAGAAAACTTGTTTGAAGCAGGGCTGGGAAGATACTTTATGTTTTCCCCACTCCTTTCCATGGGAGGTAAATATATTTATTTGTCTGACACAGAACCACCTGGCATCCCTCTCAGTTTGTCAGGTTGATGCCTTTTTGGGCTACCTAAAAACAGGGGCCAGACAGAATTAAGAGAATAAAAAGTAGATATATTAATGAAGGGCCTTCATTTTGGGTACATTTTGGGCAAGCAAAGTCCCCCCAGGGGCTACACCTAAAAATGGACCACGGGTCATGGGTTTTCTTAATTTTATAAGTTTGGTCCATTTGCATATTGGGGGTAAATCTGTTCCAATTCCAGCTTTAGGTAAAGAAGTAATTTACCCCAAATTTCTCCCCCAACTCACTTTTATTGACATTTCTGGGCCCTGAGGCAGTGAGGTGCCCTTGATTGCCAGGCCTGGAGAGGAATTGTTGTGTCTGCCCAAAATGGGAAAGCAGCAGCTGACACTGAATGTGGAGTTTGGAGTTATACACTAAAGAACTGCAGGATCACAAATACATGCGAAATAGAAAAGTTAATGTGCTAAGGCACCAAGGTGCCTCATCAAGAGCCAGCTCCCTTTGCTGGCCCACAGCCACAGGGATGCAGAGCAGCACCCAGGCAAAATCCTCTGCCTCTGATGACTCCAGCATCATCCCAGGGGTGCAGACAGAGCTCTGGCAGGTCTGCAGCCCTCTGGCAGGGTGGCCTCTCCCAGCTGTGAGAAACAGCTACTCACTTTTCATAAATTTAGAAAGGTTTATTAAACCTTACCAAAAAAATACAACAGAAGACTGAATAGAGAAAACGTTACCCGGAGCAGAGGATTTTCCCCACCATGTGCTCATCCACACAGTGGAGGTTCCACCTTTTAACCCTTCAGCCTCTCCCAAAGTTCTGTCCATTGACTCCTCCTTCTCTGTCCAGTGGTGGAGTTTACCTCCTTAAATCCTGGCTGGAGGTCAGATGTCACCAGAGTGACAAGCTGACCTGCCCAAATGTCCCAAACCCTGGCCACCCCCTGATAACAACACAAGGGGGGGTGAAACATAGCTATAAATCTACAAAACTTCTCTTGATAGATATACCTATTTGCCTTTTAATTGTGAGAGTCAATGGGATCATCTATCACACAGGTCACTGCACATCAGGGCTGGAAGTGCTGGACACCAGCGAGCCCAGGCTGCCCTGGGGCCAGAAGGTGATGCTCCCATGGAACTCCCACCTGCAGCAGGCAGCAAGGATATGAGCAAAACCCCTCACTCAGGGCCTGCAAGCTTGCACCCCTCACAGCAGGAGATCTGCACCCAAACACATTGTCTCTGTGTGTGTCAGAATCCCAGACATCCCTCTCCGTGCCCCAAACCCCAGACAGGGGTCTGGGCAGCCCTGGCAGGAACCCAAAAACACCTGGGGCTTTGATTTCAGCCCATGGCACAAATTACCAACCTTATATGAGNGAAAGTCACTGTCTAACACAGGTGTTAAGGATTAGTACACAATCATAAATATCTAATAGGTAGTTCATGATATAAAAGATAACACCAACCCCTTGGGAGGGGGAGTGCAGCTTAAACTGACCTACCAACCAGAGCTCGACAGATCAAACAGAAAATATTTCAGATAAGAAATAATAATCACTAAGAACACAAACAGGAAACTCCTAACGCCTTCTTAGACAACCAAGTTGAGAAAAAACAACTTCCACCAACATCTGGGGTCATCTCAAACAGAGAAGACCCCGACATGTGTGGTTGTTCCCACAAATGAAGCAGTGGGTCAAAAACTCCATTTCTCAAAAGTTTTGTATGCCAGCTTCACGTTCAGTTTGGGGGTTTTTAGTGGGCTGTTTCTTTGGTTTTGTTCTGGGGGTTCTTTTTTTTTTTAGTTTTTGGCATTATGTTGCAAAGGCAGGTGCAGGAGCACTGTGTTTGAGGCTGCCTGGTGAATTCAGTGCCAGGTGTGCAAACAGAGTGATGCAGCCCTTTTTGGGAGCTTCCTCCCCTCAGCACAGCCTGGCTCAGCCACCACAGACGAGTGAGAGCTGCCCTGATGCAGATGCACACCTCAGAAGAGCTCAGAAATTCTTACACCATGTCCTGTGACAGCTCTCATTACATCATTCATCACTCCCCTGCAATTAACACATTTATTTTCACAACAGCCAGTGAGGTAAGAAGGAATTACTGCAGCAGTGGTCAGCACAAACCCCAGCAGGTCTGGTGCAACTCAATTTGGATGCCTGGTGAGATACAGCCATTGATCTTTGGTGTTTAAGTGGCACTTTTGTATTTTAACCACTGCATCCCAGCATGTGTCCCTCCTGAGCCAAGCTGGGTCCCCAAAACAAGGATTAATTACCATTATTAATCACAACCACGATTCCTTCCTGAGTACTCGACAATAAAGGAGGCCCTGTTATTTCTCTCAGCCACCAGGTACTTGTTGGGCCAAGAAAGCACAACTGCAAGACCTCAGTGACAGAAAATCAACATCAAAATCTGGAAAATCACACACACAGGGCTCAGTTCCACCCCAGCAGCCCTCCCTTGCCTGCTGCTCCTGACCAAGCTCTCAGAACAGGAGACAATGCTTCAGAAATCAAATGCAGTTGATTATATACAATATAATTGGCAATATAGAATATAAATTGATATATTGATATATCAGTTAGCTCCTGCAAGGATCACCCCAGGGCCATCAGCACTGCTGTTCCCTTCACCTGCACACAAACACCTGCATGACAGAGCTGAAACTGCACAGGTGTCCCTGCTGGAGCCCTCCACTCCTCCATCACTTCTTTTCCACCCTTCTCTCAAGAGAGCTTTGCAGCTGGCCTACCCAATTTCAGTTCTCCCCAACAGATCTATTAGGAGGAAGCATTTTTTTAATAGTTCACTGAAGCTGTTCTGTGAGCCCCAAACTGAAGAGAACATGACTAGTGCAAAAGAAGGTTGCAATTTTCTTGTCATGCCTGCTCCTCCATGAATGCACAGGGTTAAAAAATAAACTCTGACTCCATTCTGGAGGACATCAGAGACATCCTGACAAAGGTGCTGAACATGATCCCCACAATTCCAGAGAAGAATATAAAATCTCTGGCATCTGCTGAAACAGGAGAAACAACTTGTGTAAGGCAGAGGAAGTGGAGAGAAATCAGAAATTTCTGATAGCCATCCTAAATTTCCAGCAGGTGAGGACCCAGCATAGTCCTGAGACATCAGAGTTACAAATGAGTTATAAATTTGTTATAAATGAAAAATATTGTTACTAGCTTTCACGTTTATGTATTGGCTTTTGCAAGTTATAATTGATCACAAATATTCTGATATAGTAATATTTGTAATTACTTTTAACTGGTTCTTTTTGGTACAGTATACTCTGTCAGTTTATATACACTGTATAGCTTACATAAACAATAGTGTGATAAAAATTATATCTTAGGCCTTACCATAACATTAAAATAGACACTATGTAATGTTAAAATGCTTTTATTTGTGTAACTAACTAAAAGAATAGTGTGAAGTAGCTGTGTTGTTTCTCACATTTGTAGACTACATTATCTGAATGATAAGATTACAGGGACAAAAACCAGGACACCAAGGGAAAAATTTACTACTGACTCCCCAGCTACCAAGTAATGGCAAAGCAACAGAATGGAGCATCAAGAAGAAATAAAATATACTGATTTAGTCTACAGGATGGCATGCAGACAAGCCAAAAGTCAAAACCCAGCCAAAGAAATTCCTGGAACATCTAAACTCACAAAAATGTTTGAATATGCAAAACTGATTAATATGCATTTAACCACTGTAATGAAAAGTACATAGGAGAATTGTTTTAAGCTAATGGTGTGCCTCTGGCATTTTGGCAAGGCACCCCAGCACTGGATATTGTCCCTTTTATCCCACACTAAGCTTTTATTTAAAAAATTTAAATAGTGAAACCTGTTTTTGACAGGAGAGAAAACACCAGTAGTGTGGAGTGTTTTAGGATCCAGCATGGGAAAATTTCAGAACAGAGGCAAACACCCAGCTTGGGGTGGGGTGACCAATTCCCCAGAACTGGCCCCACTGGCCAGGACTCCCCTGTCTGCCCCAGGTGGGGCTCCCAAAATCCTGCCAGCAGCACCTGCACAGGTACAGACATTGACAGCCAGAAATTGACCCACGGAATGCCAAGCAGAGGCACAGCATCTCAAAAATGCAGCATAATGAACCAAACTGCATGAACTGAAGCAACTCAGTGAGGTTGCTGAGTTTGAAAGATTGCAGAGGGCAGGCTGCAGTGCCATGGAAATCTTGCAGTAATTCAAGAACTTGAATCACACTAGTTGAAGCCTGCAGAATAATTAATCAGATAATTTCTGTTACTCAGACATTGTATCACACTCAAAAATCTCAGAAGGCAAAAAAATGGGCAAAAGTCACAGTTCCACAGCACCATGAGCAAAAAGGAGATCATATAATTCCAGATTTTTTTCAATACTTACAGTATTTACCTCTTAAAATGCAAGCCTTTTCTTTTTTTTTTTTTTTTTTTTTTAATTAAAGACATCAGTGTTGCTTTTGGAATTTTGCTAAACTTCCTCCAAATGCTATGTATAATTGCAAATTCACATAAGTGTTTTAACACATGCCCATGACTATTTTTAATACCATTTTAGCCAGGGTTTCACTTGGACCCCATATATTCTTCATGCAATTACTGTACTTAAGCACCATNAAAACAAAACAAACCCCAAAAAAATCCCCACAAAAAACCCAAAAAAACCACAAAAGAAAACCAAAAAAAAAACAAAAAACAAAACAAAAACAAAAACAACACCAAAAGCAACACTTCCAGAAGTAAAATTAAAAATTATAATAGAGCTCAGTTCAGAACTGGCAGCTTATAACACTGCCTAAAAAAACCTCAGTTGGTTCTGAGCTCATGGCAAACACCAAAGGAAACTGAAATGGCTGGACTGACTTGGGGAAGCCTCTGCTTCTATAAATACTGATTCTGTAGCTGAAAAAGAAAACCTTGCAGGATTGGTAAATCAAAAAAATTAAAAAAAAAAAATTTAAAAAAAAAAATTTGGAAGCTCACTTGGAAGCATATGTTCCTACACATTTAGTGCAGAGGCACAGTGTTAAAAAAAGCCATCCCTCAATCAGTAATGACTGGTACCCAGAAAGAAGAAGTGCTCCCCAAAATTTCATGTTCTGCAGGGACAGGCAGCTGCTGACCCACCAGCACTGCTCTCCACCCTGACAAACCCTGCCCAAAAAAAACAGGGGAGGGGGAAAAAAAAAAATCAAGTTTAAAAGTTAAATCAAGGTGAATTAAGATAAATGAAGTACAATTATTCAGTAAATTAGGGACTGAGTTGCTATTTCTGTGCTCAGAATTTGCTTTCTGTAGATCTCCTGGTACATTTGAGGAACTCAACAGATAAGGCCAAATCAATGCAACTCCATCAATAAAGGAGAAAAAATTAAATGAGCAGCAGCACTGGCTGTAAGGCAGGTGGAAGAATGAAATTCACATTAAACTGTTAGGGAGCTTTATTTGAAATTTATTTGAGTGTTCTCACCCCCAGCATGAGCTGGCCTGCAGCAGGAGCTTCTGGTCAGCTCACACATCCCTGGCAGGTCTGAGGCAGGGGCTGTGGCACACATCACTCTTGCAAGGAAGTGTCTGAGTGACATTCTTGGTCTTCAGGCTCTGGGATTTTGCATTTCCAAGTGAGATCTAGCCTGTGCTTCCACCCACTGACATTTCACCTGTTGGCCAAAAGCATTTCCCAGCAACTCCCCAAACAAGCCCCTGCCAAATGTCATTTGTCTTGGGATCTAATTACCATCCAATAACTTAATTACAGAATATGCACTTGTGTTAGAGCACATTGTAATATTTCAGGATCCTACAATGCCTTGCAGGGACAAGCTGAGGACCTCAGTCCATGTTTTCTATCCCATAAAACTCTCTCTCACCAAAATCTGATCTCATTACCCTCAGTCCTTTTAATTGCTCTCTCAGGCATTCAGCTGGGGTCTCTTGCTGCCTTTCACCCCCAAGGGTGACCAAAAGTCAAGAGCAGAAAACAAAAAGGGATCAGGCTCAGCTTCCTGACCAAAGCCACTTGACATTGCAAGAAGGTTGCCAAAGGTCCCATAACAAACCATTAAATGTCATCAGTGCCCTCCAAGCTGTGCCTGTGTGGGTTCAACCAACCTCCCAGAAGGATAAGGCATGCCAAAAATGAACCACACCTCCCTGTAGCTCGATTATCAGCTGTGTAGGTTCCCCCACACATTCACAGTTACAAGCAACCCTCTTGCTAAGGCGGCAGAAGAAATACACATTTTCAAGAGTTTGGAGGAAATGCCTGCATTTTGGCAAAGCTGCAAATAAATATGGCTGTGAGGTTTCCCTGTCCCTCTCCTTACTCACAAAATGTGCTCACTGCTGAGCAAACACAAAGCATTTACCAAAGAGCAGAGCTCAGCCCCTGGATAAACCACAGGGGGGTTTTTACTTGTTTGTTTGGGTGCTGGTTTGGGTTGGGCTCTTTTTTGTTTGTTTGTTTGGGGGGTTTTATTAATTTTTTATTAATATTTTTATTAATTTTTATTAATTTTTATTAATTTTTATTAATTTTTATTAATTTTTGTATTTATTTCCCACCTGTTTCCTCAGGTCACAGGGGATGCTGTAAATTCACTTTTCATGCACAGTGCCAGAGACTCCTGCTCTGCTGCCCCTCAAACACAGACCAGAGGAGTCTGAAGGATTTGGGAAATGTGCCCAAAAGCTCTGATGTCCCTCAACAGTGACTGAGGGACTGCAGGGGGACAGGGACAACCTGGGAAAGTGACCAAGAGCAGCTTACCCCAAAGCTGTCTTCACACAAGAACCATTTAGAGACTCTGCCATGAGAAGATTTCACAAAAACATTAACCCCATGAGCACTAATAGCCATATTTTTTTAATTAACTCTTTCTGTTGAAGGTAATCCATTAAAAAAAAAAACCCACACAAAAGTNTTGGAAGCATATGTTCCTACACATTTAGTGCAGAGGCACAGTGTTAAAAAAAGCCATCCCTCAATCAGTAATGACTGGTACCCAGAAAGAAGAAGTGCTCCCCAAAATTTCATGTTCTGCAGGGACAGGCAGCTGCTGACCCACCAGCACTGCTCTCCACCCTGACAAACCCTGCCCAAAAAAAACAGGGGAGGGGGAAAAAAAAAAATCAAGTTTAAAAGTTAAATCAAGGTGAATTAAGATAAATGAAGTACAATTATTCAGTAAATTAGGGACTGAGTTGCTATTTCTGTGCTCAGAATTTGCTTTCTGTAGATCTCCTGGTACATTTGAGGAACTCAACAGATAAGGCCAAATCAATGCAACTCCATCAATAAAGGAGAAAAAATTAAATGAGCAGCAGCACTGGCTGTAAGGCAGGTGGAAGAATGAAATTCACATTAAACTGTTAGGGAGCTTTATTTGAAATTTATTTGAGTGTTCTCACCCCCAGCATGAGCTGGCCTGCAGCAGGAGCTTCTGGTCAGCTCACACATCCCTGGCAGGTCTGAGGCAGGGGCTGTGGCACACATCACTCTTGCAAGGAAGTGTCTGAGTGACATTCTTGGTCTTCAGGCTCTGGGATTTTGCATTTCCAAGTGAGATCTAGCCTGTGCTTCCACCCACTGACATTTCACCTGTTGGCCAAAAGCATTTCCCAGCAACTCCCCAAACAAGCCCCTGCCAAATGTCATTTGTCTTGGGATCTAATTACCATCCAATAACTTAATTACAGAATATGCACTTGTGTTAGAGCACATTGTAATATTTCAGGATCCTACAATGCCTTGCAGGGACAAGCTGAGGACCTCAGTCCATGTTTTCTATCCCATAAAACTCTCTCTCACCAAAATCTGATCTCATTACCCTCAGTCCTTTTAATTGCTCTCTCAGGCATTCAGCTGGGGTCTCTTGCTGCCTTTCACCCCCAAGGGTGACCAAAAGTCAAGAGCAGAAAACAAAAAGGGATCAGGCTCAGCTTCCTGACCAAAGCCACTTGACATTGCAAGAAGGTTGCCAAAGGTCCCATAACAAACCATTAAATGTCATCAGTGCCCCCCAAGCTGTGCCTGTGTGGGTTCAACCAACCTCCCAGAAGGATAAGGCATGCCAAAAATGAACCACACCTCCCTGTAGCTCGATTATCAGCTGTGTAGGTTCCCCCACACATTCACAGTTACAAGCAACCCTCTTGCTAAGGCGGCAGAAGAAATACACATTTTCAAGAGTTTGGAGGAAATGCCTGCATTTTGGCAGAGCTGCAAATAAATATGGCTGTGAGGTTTCCCTGTCCCTCTCCTTACTCACAAAATGTGCTCACTGCTGAGCAAACACAAAGCATTTACCAAAGAGCAGAGCTCAGCCCCTGGATAAACCACAGGGGGGTTTTTACTTGTTTGTTTGGGTGCTGGTTTGGGTTGGGCTCTTTTTTGTTTGTTTGTTTGGGGGGTTTT
>VZRH01007152.1:12360-60903 GCA_013397555.1 Urocynchramus pylzowi
ATGTGTGTGTGTGTATTTTTAAAGATATAAAATGACTCAGTGGTTTTATTTGTAAGATCCTTTGTGCCTGGGCAGGGATTTAGGCAGGATGAGCTGTCCTGGGTATGATTTTTCCAGGAGAGGTTACCTTGAATTTGCCCTGAGGAAACTTTGAGCCCAGGAGCTTCAGGATGCTGAGACAGTTTTTAGAAGCACCACAACTTCAGCAAAACCACATTTCCTGACCACAGAGACTGAAATTTCATGCTAAAAGGAGCCTGTCCCACCTTGGTTCTCAAACCACGACTTTCTGATTTATTTGCTATTCCCACATTTCTGATTTTCCCACCAAGCAGGAGGTTTAGGGGTGTGTGTGATGTGCCTGAAGTGCTCTTGGCAGGTGCTGGAGCAGAGTTTCAGAGCTGCCTCTGTCCCTAGGTTTGTTCTCTGACCTGGACACCCATTCCCACCTGGGGGTCATCACCTATGGCGTGTCCATGACCACGCTGGAGGACGTTTACCTGAAGCTGGAGGTGGAGGCAGAGATTGATCAAGCAGGTGGGAAGGAGCAGGGCTGTCCCCTTGGCTCCCCTCAGCTTTGGTTTGCTCTCAGTTCCTGTGGAATTGTCACTGCCAGAAGGAGGGAGCAAGGAAAACGTCCCTCACAGGGGGCTGCTCCAGCATCTGGGCATCCTTTGGTTCTCACAACGCTCCAGGCTGTTGAAATATTCAAATACAATATTCAATATTGTATATTCAGTATTCAATATTGTATATTCAGTATTCAATTACAAAACACTGCTTAAACTCATGGAGAAGAAGGTAAAGAAGAAGGACTAGCTTCTGCTTTAAAACCTTTATTTTGTTTTATATATATTACTATATTTTTTTACATATATTACTATATATAGTAATATGTATTTTTTATATACATTTATTATTTTAAAACCAGAAACTCAAAGTTTTTTACTCTGTGATATCACACACTTCTAATTAAACTACACACTCGTAATCTTAGTGCTATTAATTAATTTTGGAAGCCTTCTCCACNCAGTATTCAATATTGTATATTCAGTATTCAATTACAAAACACTGCTTAAACTCATGAAGAAGAAGGTAAAGAAGAAGGACTAGCTTCTGCTTTAAAACCTTTATTTTGTTTTATATATATTACTATATTTTTTTACATATATTACTATATATAGTAATATGTATTTTTTATATACATTTATTATTTTAAAACCAGAAACTCAAAGTTTTTTACTCTGTGATATCACACACTTCTAATTAAACTACACACTCGTAATCTTAGTGCTATTAATTAATTTTGGAAGCCTTCTCCACGGCCTCAGGTGAAATGCAGTGTTCTCCTGGGGGTCAGAGTCTGTCAGCACAGAAAGTCTCAAATTCTCAGCAACCAGAACTCCAACACCTGGAGACCAGGAAAAGGCAGAGAATTGGTGGGGAGTGATTCTGGGAGCATCCAGGGGAAAGGCTTTTTACTTATTAATTTTTCATCCAGCCAGCTCACATCTAACTGCTTGGCTTTACAGTTTACTTGCCTTTTAAAATGCCCTTCATTTTCCTAATGGAGTTTGCTTTCAAGAAATTATAAATGTGCAGGGTAAAATTAATTTTCAACCTTTTGTGTGAACAGTAGCTGCACTTAGGGCTGAAACAGCTCAGCTCATCTCACTTTAAATTAACTTTCAGTCCAAATGAAAAGCTGGGACTGCTTAATATTACTCCAGAATGAGTCAGTTGGTTTTTTGATGTAAGTTCTGAATTGTTTGAGCTTTTTAAATTATTCTAGAGCTTTCTGTGGGATCCAGAATTATTAGTATGAGTAAATATATGTACTCTGTAACTGGTATGGAAATTAATCCCTAATTAGGCTGACTGCACAGAATTTCTGTGTGGGTTTAAGAGGATTTAACAGCTGAATCTGCAGGTGCTGGGTGATACAGGTGCACACACAGGCCAGGGGTATGAAACTGGGGCAAATCTGCACCTTTTGGTGGCAAAATTTGGAATCATAAGTCCCAGTTAGGACTGGATGGGGCTGCCCAGGGAGGTGCTGGAGTCTGTCCCTGGAGGTGTTTATGGGGTGGATGTGGCCCCTGATGCCATGGTCTGCTTGGTCACAGGCTGGACTCAAGGAGCTCAAAGGTCTTTCCCAGCCTTGTTGGTTCTGGGATTTAAACCACCAGGGTTTTCCAAGGAAATGCTCCTTTATTTCTGCTCTCTCAGCTTGAAGTATCTGCCATGGGTGTGCTTGGGGTGGATCAGGATCACTGAGCTTGGGGTTAAATTGAGGGATGGGGATGGGATTGGGGATGGGATGGGATAGAATTGGAATGGGATGGGTATTGGGATGGGATGGGGATAGGATTGGGATGAGATGGGACGGGGGTAGGATTGAGATGGGGATGGGATAGGATTGGGGTGGGATGGGATGGGATGGGTGAGGTGACAGGAAGAGCAGGGAGTGTCTGGCCTCTGGCTCCCCTCCTCTCCCATTTCCACCCCCAGCTCTGTCAGAGCATCAATTCCCTGGGTTTTCCCTGCCCTGTTCCAGATTACAGCGTGTTCCACTCGCAGCAAGCGCAGGAGGAGATGGACACCAAGTCCCTGGATGACATGGAGCAGAGCCTGCTGATGCTCTCCGAGGCCAAGGCACCAGCCATGAGCAGCTCAGCCCTCTGGAAGAAGCAGGTTTCCACCATAGCCAAAGTGCACTTCCTCAGCCTGAAACGGGAGAACAAATGTGTCAGAGTTATGTGAGTACTGGGGCTCCTCCTGTGTGTGGGACTCCCAAAACCTGGCTGAGTGGCACCAGAGAAAGCACATCCTGTCCTTCATTTTTCCCCTTTTAAAAAGTAGCAAGTGTGGAGCTGTAATTTCTGTTAATAAATGGTTTTTTGGGGGTGAGTGAAAGAGTTTTTTTAATAGCATGCACATAAAACTGGGTTGTCTTTCACTGAAGTGTAACAAACTCCAAACTTTTATTTCTTTCAGGTTGTTGCTTTTCCTCATTTTCCTTGTAGTTCAGATTTTGTTGTTTTTCATACACCACATCATCAAAAATGCTGTAGCTGCTATCAAACTCTCCCCAGATTTGTACTTGCTGAAGCCTGGAGAGAACTATCACAAGTACAGGAGTCGGCTCCTGCTGCAGAACTCCACAGGTAGGGCAGCAGCTCCTGTCTCCACCTCTCCTCCCAGGTTTTGGCGTTGAGAATGAACTTTTTCCTTGGAATTAACCCAGATGAAGAGTTTCCAAGTGCCCAGGGGTGGTAAACTGTCAGTTTGTGCCATGGGGTTTGGTTTGGAGATTCTCCTCCCATCTCCATGACCTTGTTCTTGCTGTGTCAGAAGATGATTCAGATGAAAAGTGGCCAGAAAGATTGAGATAAATCAACATTAAAATCCTGCTGGAAAACATCTGGGAAAACCCCTTTTTGTTTCAACTGAGGATGTTTTAAAAGTGCCCAGCAGGAACCCAGGCAGTAGAAACCAGCACCTGTTTGAGCTGTGCATTGATAATTCTGTGTAAAATACTCCAGGCTGCTGATGAGGAGGGATTTAAAAGACAGGGAGATGTGGCACTCAGGGACATGGCTTAGAGGTGGGGAGTGGCTGGATTTCAGAATTCACAGAACTCACAGAACCACTGGGGCTGGAAGAGACCTTCAAGACCATCGAGTCCAGCCCAGCCCCAACACCTCAACTAAACCCTGGCCCCCAGTGCCACTTCCAGGCTTTGTTAAACACCCCCAGGGATGGTGACTCCACCATATTGGAAAACCATTCCACAACTTGATCACCCTTTTTATAAAACACTTTTTCCTGATATCCAGCCTATGTTTCCCTTGGTGCAGATGAGGCTGTGTCCTCTGGTTGTGTCAGTGCTGCCTGGAGGAAGAGCCCAGCCCCAGCTGAGCACAGGCACCTTTCAGGGAGCTGTGGAGTGATGAGGGCACCCCTGAGTCTCCTTTTCTCCAGGCTGAGCACCCCCAGCTCCCTCAGTTGTTCCTCACAGGGTTTGTGTTCCCAGCCCCTCTCCAGCCTCGTTGCCCTTCTCTGGACATGCTCCAGCCCCTCCATGTCCTTCCCAAACTGAGGGGCCCAAACTGGACACAGCACTCAAGGTGTGCCCTCACCAGTGCCAGGGGAAAAACTGATTTGATGATCCTGAAGGTATTTTCCAGTTTAAATGATGCCATGTTGTTTTCTGTCCCCAGATTCGGATATCAGTGACATTGTGCACTCCCTGGGAAGCATGAACATCCTCTGGGAGATGTTCAATGACAGTGATTATGTCTCAGTGGCACCTCACAGTGCAGCTCTGAACGTGTTTGCTCTCCAGTCCAGGCAGGTAAGGCACACACTGGCCTGGCTGTGCCCAAAGAGCAGCTGCTGGGGCTGGTTTGTGAAATTCTCACCTGAAAAGCAGCTCAGGAGTCATGGAATCAAATAATATCATATAATATTGCTTACACAAGAGGCTACAAAGAGGAGAGAGTGGAAATATTAGCAGAATAAATGTTCTTCCATAATTATAATAATATTATTATCATTATATAATTATATAATTACAATTACAGTAAGCCAATCAAATTTCCATCCCCTCTTCTTCCCCACAAGGACACAGAAAGTCAGGAGAAATATTCTGCTTCACAGGACACCTGGCAGAGGCATTTTTTATGATTTTTTATTTATTTATGCTGACTGAATTACAGTTTGACAGAAATATAATTCCATGGTGCTCTCATGTGTAAAGAAAAATCAGTTTCTTGGGCTGTACATGTTCACAGTAACAGGAAGATCTGAACTTTGGGATCATATTTAATCCCCAGCAAGGGAACTGCTTTACAATGTGCCAGCTCTGGCTCTTTCCCCCATTTTTATTCCATTTTTATTGCCAGCAGTGTGACAGTGCAGCTCCTGCAATCTTTGCCTGTCTGGTTTTAAACCCATTAGCAGGATCATCCCAGAGCAGCTCCTCGTGTGTTTTGTTTCCCAGACTGTAATTGTCTGGAGTGCCATTTGTCAGAGCCTCACTGCTCCTGAAACATGCTGGGAATTTATTCCCAGGAGTTTCTTCTCTGAGAGCAGGACTGATTCCTGAATTAGGCTGTGTGTGACAAGCACCCTGAGCAGCCCAGAGCTTCCTGCAAAGCACTTGACTATGCAAAGATTTATCCCAATGCTCAGGTTTAATTAAGGAGAGCCCTCTCAGGGCAGAAGGATTAATGCAGCATGTATTTTTCTTCCCAGAATTATGTTTTCAACATCATATTCAACAGCACCATGGTGCATTCCCTGCCAGTTCTGATGAACATTGTCAGCAACCTCCTCCTGCGCAGCCTGAACGTGACTGAGAGCATCCAGATCTGGAGCAACCCCTTGATTCAGGTGAGCAGCTCCCAGAAAATCACCCTGGAGCACTGGGGAGATGTCGGGGTCTTCTCTGCTCTCTGAGGTGACCCCAGGTGTTGGTGGAAGCCGCTTTTCCCAACCCAGCTGTCCAAGAAGGAGTCAGGAGTCTTCTGCTCGTGTTCTCAGTGATGTTTATTGTCTCTTATCTAAAATATTTTCTGTCTGACCCCCGAGCTCTGGCCAGCAGGTCAGTCCAAGGCTCACTGCCTCCCACTGGTGCTGTCTTTTATACCATGAACTACCTATTAGATATTTACAATTGTGTGCCAATCCCTAACACCTGTGTTAGACAGTGNTGCTACTGTGTTGTCTAAACTTTTGTGACTTGTGATTCCTCATATAAGGTTGGTAATTTGTCCCATGGGCTGAAATCAAAGCCCCAAGTGTTTTTGGCTTCCTGCCAGGGCTGCCCAGACCCCTGTACGGGGTTTGGGGCACAGAGAGGAATGTCTTGGATTCCGACAGGGAGAGGGCAAAGCATCCCTGCTGGGGGGAGGGGGAGTGCAGGAACACCCCACAAACCAAGGGGAAAGCTGGCTGGGGCTGTCTGCAGGGTTTAGGAGGATGTGGAAGGGATTTTGCTCTGCAGGTTGTGGAAGGGGAGGAGAAGGGCTTGGAAAGAGGATGATGTGTCAGGAATTAAAGGTTCAGTGGGGCTTGGAGCAACCCAGTCTGGTGGAAGGAGTTGAGGGTTGGGATGAGGTGATCCCTATGGTTCTTTCCAACCCAAACCATTCCATGGTCCTGTGAATGAATGAATTAATTATGGGTTTGTTGGAGGTTACCTGCAGTTCTTGGTCTGTGCAGAGCTGGAGGGGCCTTTGGGAGAGGAGAGGACCTGCTGCAGGAGATAAATGCTCTGAAAAGTTCTTTAGTTATTATTTATTCCTCATCTAAATACTCCCAAAACTTCCACAGGTGTTTTTCTTCCTGTTGCAGCTCAGGGGATCTTGACATCCACAGACTTTATTTTAGCATTCACAGCCATGTTCCATCTCCTAACACAGCATTTTTTGGTCACATTCTGACATTGAATAAATCTGATTTCTACCCTAGGATCTTCCAGACACAATTTTCAGGCTGGAGATTTACTTTGAAGCCGTGTTACTGGGGATCATCATCACTGGGATGCCACCCTACTTTGCCATGGACAACGCAGAAAACCACAAGGTAACACCCAGAGAGGCACAGGGAGTTAAAAATCCTGGGATTTCCTCTTTGGAAAGATCCAAAGAGGGGTTTAAAACAATGCCAAGGGTGGCACTGGGGTGGAGCAGATTTGGGAGGAGCTGTTCTGTGCCAAGCCAAGCTTGGCAATAACGGTGTAACACAGGAGGGGATTCACAAAACATTCATTTTAATTAATTGACACGTGATTAATGCTGTGTTCTCTTCCCCTGCTGCAGATCAAGGCTTACACCCAGCTGAAGATTGCAGGGCTCTATCCCTCAGCTTACTGGACTGGCCAGGCTGTAGTGGACCTGCCTCTGTTCTTCTTCATCCTCATCCTGATGATTGGCAGCCTCTTTGCCTTCCACTACGGTGTTTATTTCTACGTGGGCAAGTTCCTGGCTGTGGTGAGGCTGGGCTGGGCTGACAGCAGGGCTACCTTCTTTTCTGCAAGTCTTTTATTTCCCTTACCTGATTCAGCTGAATTTTCCTCATGGATACACAGGGAAAACGCTGCTGGAACAAAGACAGGATATTTTTCATGGGGAAAATGGCTCCAAGTTGGGAGTTTCATTCAGGACTGGAATAAAATCAAGCAGTGCCAGGGGAGGTTTAGGTTGGACACAGGAAGAATTTCTTCCCAGAAAGGGTGGTTGGAACTGGAAGGGGCTGCCTGTGGATGTGACAGCCTGGTCAGAGAGAAAGAAAGCTAAATAAGTTTTCTCAGAATTGACCTGAGAAGCTTTAAAGAGCTAAAAATAAACAGTGATAACCAAATATTAGAAACAACCTACAAGTAGTGTTTTTCTAATAATCTGGTTTTCTCATAAGGTTGTTTACGAATGGGTGCCTTGTTAATTAACCAATCAAGTGAAATGTATTAATTAAATCACCAGTCAAGTCCACCTGTAGCAAACAAAGCTATAAAAGAAGAGAGGATGAAATAAACAGAACTTTTACCACTTTACCTTCTGATCCAGCTCTGTGTCATCTCTGACCCAGCAGCAGGAGCTGCCCAGGGAGGTGCTGGAGTCTCTGTCCCTGGGGGTGTTTAAGGAATGGCCCTTGGTGCCATGCTTGGCATGGTCACAGGCTGGACTCACATCTCAAAGCTCTTTTCCAGCCTTGTTGATCCTTAAACCAGCAGGATTTTCCAAAGAAATGCTCCTTTCCTCCTGCTGCCTGAGCCTGCTTTGTGCTCTTGCAGTGATTGGTAACTGCTGCTGATGACAAGGGCACAGTGACTTTGGCAGAGCCCAGCTCTGCAGAGAACTGCAGATGGGATTAAGTGCAGGACACCACCAGACTTCATGTCTTTGATATTCAGAGCAGGCTTCCCTGTGATCCTGGCTGGAATTGAGAGGAATCAGCTTTTCCCAGCTGCTTTTCCAGAGTTAATCAGGTTTGGGATGTGGCTGCAGGGCTGCTTTTCTACCCTTGTTTGAATTTCTACAAAAATGCCATGGTGGAATTCTTTCTATTTGCCAGAATCTTGAGGTCAGCCTGTGTTCCAAAAAAAAAAAAAAACCAAAAAACTGGGAAAGAGTTTAAAGGAAGCTGAAGGGGGGCGGGGGGGGGAGTTTTTGCCTCTCCACACATTCTTCAATTTGTGTCTTTAATAACACATTCTCTATGCACCAAGGCAGCAAAATACATCAAATAAAGTGATAAAGATGAATCCAGAGTTCTGTATCACACTGAGGTGATTCCAGTTGATCCTGATGCAAAAAAAATTCCTGCTGCACATTCCCTGAGAATCCTTTCCTGTCTCTGCAGATTTTTTGCCTGATTGGTTACGTCCCCTCAGTCGTGCTCTTCACCTACGTGGTCTCCTTCACCTTCAAAAAAGTCCAGAACACGAAGGAATTTTGGTCATTTATATTTTCAGTGGTGAGTGACTTGGCCTGGAGCTGAGATAAGTGGGAAGACTGGTGATTTCCAAAGCCACAGCAAAAAATCCCAGTTATTTTGTGGAGCTGTGTGTCCCTAATGCACAGGAAATGGGAAATTTTTACCAATATCTCACTCACTGCCATATGCTGAGTGATAAAAGCTGTAAGAAAAAGTGCCTCAAATTAATTAACTTATGCTTAGAGAGTCTGAAGTGGATGAAAATGGACATTTTTCCCCTTTTTTTGGTACAGACAGCCCTGCTCTGCACAGTGGTCACTGAAGTGTCCTTTTTCCTGGACCATTACCTGGTAACCACCATCCTGCATTATGTCTTCTCCATCTTCATTCCTATTTATCCCCTTATTGGCTGCCTGATTTGTTTTATAAAGGTAAGGGGATGCCAGGGATCCTTTCCTTGGAGGTGGCTGGGGTTGGGTGGGTGTCTTTGGTGTGTTCTCTGTTGCCATTTAACATGTGAAGGTTGAAAAATCACCTCTTTCCTATTAGGCAAAGTGGTTTGGTTTTAAAAGGGGGAAAGCAGCAAGTTTTCCATGAAATTTCCTTTCTCTGAGTGGAGGGAGCCTACAAGAAAGATGGAGAGGGACTTTAAACGAGGGATGGAGTGAGAGGGGAAGGGGGAATGGCTCCAAGCTGACAGAGAGTAGGGTCAGATGGGATTTTGGGAAGAAATTCCTCCCTGTCAGGGTGGGCAGGCCCTGGCACAGGGTGCCCAGAGCAGCTGTGGCTGCCCCTGCATCCCTGGAAGTGTCCAAGGCCAGGCTGGTCAGGGCTTGGAGCAACAGGGGATGGAATGAGAGGGGCTTTGAGGTCCCAAACCATTCCATGATTCTGTGCTATTCCAAGGAAAAGCACGTGTTCCTCAGTGAGACAACCCAGGGATGGGCTGAGGGTTAATTGGGAGTGGGTGGCTGGAAAGCAGGAGCAGCCCCAGGCTTTGGATGGAGCTGTTTGATTGTTTTTGGAGAGTCTCTGCAGAGCTCAGGAAGTGCTTGAGCACCACAGCCTGAACGAGATGAAAGCACAGTGTAGGAAATGGAGTCTCTGTAGGTGATTATTGACCTGACCATGCTTTTCCCTGAATTCCCAGGTCTCATGGAAAGGCAAGAGTGAGAGTGGGGGATTCCACGACCCCTGGGACCGGCTGCTGGTGGCAGTTCTGGCTGTGAGCATGGCATTTATTAAAAAAACCTCTGTGTTTGTCAATAGGGTTCATATGGTTCCTGCTGGGATCTCCTGCTGTCCATCTTCTTTATCAGTAGAGATTTGCTCCGATGCTGAGCCTGCAGCACAAGCAGACTCAGGAAAGCTGCTGTGCCCACCAGCTCAACATCTGCTGCCCCTATGGCCTGATTAACACTGCTGTGTTAATTGTGATTATTGTGGGAATCCCTGCTGATGGAGTCAGAGCTCCAGAGCAAGGACAGCCCCTTCTCTGCACAAAAACCCCAAATAACTGCTTTTAAATCTAAACCCACTTTGGTTGTGCCTCCTCAGACCCGCTGAGCAGCATGTAATGATATATTTGATATTCCTGGCAACATCACCACTTGTGTGGTGCTGCAGGGCTGGAGCTTCTTGTCCCTCATCACTGTGGGGGGGTCACCCCAGCAGGCCCAGCCTGGCTGGTGACCAGGGTGGTTTTTGTCTGCCTCAGCCCTACCTGCAGTGTGTGGTGTGGCTGTTCCTGCTGCGCTGCTTCGAGCTGAAGAACGGAGGGAGGACGGTGAGAGAGGATCCCTTCTTCAGGTGAGTCTCCTGAGTGGTTTTTATCCAAGACATTGTCCAGAGAAACTGGTTTTGAAGGTGCTGGTGGTGGTTAAACTGGGGTGTGCAGTGGGAGAAATAAAATATCTTTCATTGCATCTAACCAGAAATTGTCACTGAAGTGCAGAAACGGGGGGTTTATTTCCACACAAGTTACATCACTGCAAAATCGGGAATTTTGTAAGGATGTTCCCTGTGTAAAAACAAGGGAATTGCCATTCCCAGTGTACCCCCACAGAGAGCTCATCACACAGTGGCAGTCCCTGAGCTCCTCCTGCTCTGGGAAATGCCTTTGAGCACCAAGACCCTGAGCCAACCTCAGCTGCGAGCTGAGCAGGGGCCTCCTGCTGCTCTCCCCCTTTTAGGAAATGTTTTACCAAAGCCAAGGCCTGGAAGTTCCCAGATGTGCCCCACGAGGAGAACGAGGACGAGGATGTGAAGGCAGAGAGGCTGCGAGTCAAAGAGATCCTGAGCAGCCCCAGGAGTGAGGAGGTAAAGCCCAAACCCCCCTGTCTGGAGGCTCCCCAGAGCTGCTGGGATCTGCAGCCACCTCCCTCTTCCCTGCCAGATGCCAGCAATCCTGGTCAGCAGCCTGCACAAAGAGTTTGATGAAAGGAAGGAATTTCTTCTGGGGAGAAAAATAAAGAAAGTGGCAACCAAACATGTTTCCCTCTGTGTGAAGAAAGGTTGGAGTTCAGTTGCTTGCCATTGAGCTGTTTTATTTATAAAAACAACTCTTGGAATCATTTATCTGATCTCGTGGGCAATGTTTGCGTTGTTCCTTTTCAGGAGAAATCCTGGGTTTGTTGGGACCCAATGGAGCTGGGAAAAGCACATTAATTAATATGCTTGTTGGAGAGATTGAGCCAACCAGTGGGCAGGTATGATCCATGCTACAGTTACACAAAAAATCAACCCATACTTCAGTTTTATTGTTTTTATTGCAAGCACTCCTGAGGCCATTTTGCTAAAACCATGCAAAAAGGAGTTTGGAAATTTGGAATATTCTAAATTAAGGTCTGGGCATTTTCCTCGCAGGTTCTGATGGGAGATGATTCCCTGGGGCTGAGCAGTGAGGATGACTCTGTGAAATTCGTGGGGTACTGTCCCCAAACAAATCCTCTCTGGCCAGACATCACATTGCAGGAACACTTTGAGATTTATGGTGCTATCAAAGGCATGAGCCAGTCTGATGTTAAAGAGGTCATCAAGCGGTGAGTAGCTCATTACAGAAATCTTTGTGCTTGAACTGAAGTTGCTTTAGCTTTTTTTATCTTCAGCCTTATTGCTGGATGGGTTTTGGCTTTTTTTTTTGGGGGGGGGGGTTTGGGGTTTTTTTGGGTTTTTTGGTGTTTTTTTTTTTTGTTGTTGTTGTGGTTTTTGTTTTTTTGTTTTGTTTTTTTTTGTTGTTGTTGTTGTTTTGGGATCATCCAGTTCCACTCCCCTGCCCCTTCTCACCTTTCCTAATGCAGTTTTTGTTTCCATTTAACTTTGATTTTAACTGGTTCTGCAGTTGTGAATTCGTAGATGAGGAGATGAAGGCTCATCCACACAAAATTCAGCTGGGATTTTTAATTTTGATTCATGTTTTTTTAAAGTTATTTTTCTAAGGTTATAAAGTACTGACAGTGACCTTTGTAGAAGCTGCAAGGATGGGGAGTCCTGAGCTTGGAGCTCTTTCTCTTGTCACCAAGGCTCCTCCAGGACAGGTGGCTTTGTAAGGAAGGTCCAATTCTGCTTTTTGCTCTGCTTTTTTTTATACTTGATACACAAATATTTGTAACTGAGCTCCTCAAAAGGAGCTGTTTTGCATTCTCTGGTGAGGGGGAAGCCAAACCATCCCCCTCCCAACCTTTCCCTCCTGGTCCTTCCCTCCCCAGCATCGCCAGCGTGCTGGATTTAAAGGACCACCTGCAGAAGACGACAAAGAAGTTGGGAATGGGGCTGAAACGCAAGGTATGGGGGGCTCTGGGGTCACCCTGGGGGTCCCCAGCACCCTCCCAGTCCTCACCCTGCCCCTCTGCCTTCCCCCAGCTCTGCTTTGCCCTCAGCATGCTGGGCAACCCGCGGGTCACGCTGCTGGACGAGCCCTCCACCGGGATGGACCCCAAAGCCAAGCAGCACATGTGGTGAGTGCTGGCCACGGCTCCAGGGACAGCCTGCTCTGGGGGAGTCATCCCTGCTGAGTTAGCCCTCCCTGTGAGCCACAGACTGCGAGCAACACGGGGGGTTGGCTTGGAAGGGACCATGAAGATCATCCAGTTCCACTCCCCTGCCGTGGGCAGGAATATCTTCCACTAAAGCAGAATAATTTCTGCTTAATATCCCATCCATCCCTGCCCTCTGGCAGTGGGAGCCATTCCCTGTGTCCTGACCCTCCATCCCTTGTCCCCAGTCCCTCCCCAGCTCTTCTGGAGCCCCTTTAGGCCCTGGAAGGAGCTCTGAGGTCTCCCCAGAGCTTCTCTTAGGATGGAACACCCCCAACACTCAGCCTGTGTCCACAGCAGGAATGCTCCAGCTCTTGGAGCATCTCCATGGCCTCTTCTGGACTTGCTCCAGCAGCTCCTCCTGTGCTGGGAGCCCCAGGGCTGGACACAGGACTGCAGGTGGGGTCTCCCAAGAAGGGGAGCATCAGCCCAACCTGTGTGCCAGGTGCAGAGCAGCTGTGTCCTCTCCCAGAGCAACTTGGGAATCACAGGCTTGAAGGTTGAAAGAAATCCTTAAAATAATGTAAGGAATACAGATTCGAGCTGTCTTTAGGAAATTCAGGTGTTAATTGTTGCTGTGGGAGTAGCATTAATCCATAAACAGAGGCAGGATTTGCTGTTCCCTGCCAGATGTTTTTGTCCAGGCATGGTTTGGGTTGTGTTTTGCAGGCGGGCGATCCGAGCAGCCTTTAAAAACAAGGAGAGAGCAGCGATCCTGACCACGCACTACATGGAGGAGGCAGAGGCCATGTGTGACCGTGTGGCCATCCTGGTGTCAGGGCAGCTCAGGTACCCCCAGATCCCCCCTGGGCCAGGGGGCACAGCCAGCTGGCACCGGGGATATATTTCTGTGGAAATACAGATAAATTTGGTACCTTAAGTGAATCCTTAGCAGCAAAAAGGATCTGTTTGAGGTTAGGCTGTTCTTGAGTACAACTTGTGTTTTCTGTCTGTAATTTATAGGTGTATAGGTACTGTCCAACACCTGAAGAGCAAATTTGGCAGAGGATACTTCTTGGAAATGAAATTAAGGGAAACAGCCGATGTGCAGCAGGTGGAGTATCTGCAGAGCCAGATTTTGCACATCTTCCCCAACGCCAACCGCCAGGAAAGGTGAGGTTTGACAGATATCCAGAAAATACTGATGTCAATCAAACCCTCTCGTTTCACAGCAGCTCCCTGGCACCGGGGAAGGAATGTAAATATTTACACACAGCTTAAAAAAAAATGAAGAATAAAAAAAGGAAGGGATGTGGAAGGCAGCAGAGCCCGGGCTGGCAGGGCGGGGGCCGGGAGCCCACGCAGATGTTTGGCAGGGAGGAAGCAGAACTGGATTTCTGCATAGCTGTTGCCTGACAGCTTCCTCCTGGGTCAGGGCCCCCGGGAAAGGGCTGAAATCCGAGTCTCTGACTCTGCCCTTACCTGGAAATGCCTGAGGTCTCTGGGGGTCTCAGCTGCAGGGTGGGCTGGCTGCTGTTCCACCAGCAGCTCCGGGTCGGTGCCGGAGGGTTGGAGGTGACTGGAGACGCTCCACAAAGGGCACATCCAGAGGAGTGAGATCCTTGAGGGACCACGAGTGAGATCCTTCCTCAAACGTGGGAGATGGGAGGGAGGGAGGGGAGAGTTCCCTGTGCAGGGCAGAGCAGCTCCCTGGGCTGCAGTCGGGGTTGCAGGAGCAGCTGCCTGATGGAAACTTCCAGGACGTGCTGGGACCTCCCAGCTCAGCTGAAATCCAAAACCTCAGGACTCTGGGAGCTCCAGGAAGCAAACCTGCCATGAGTAAGCAGAACAGAAAGGATTGAATTTGAGTGGAGGAGCATGAACTTAGAACAGTCTCAGGTGGTCTCAGCTGATGCACCTGGAGCTGTATCATTGCCCTTCTCCTGTGTGCTCATGGCAGCCAGAATGCCTGCAGTAACCTTCAGGAAAGGAGTTTAAATCCATTCCATGGGGTACTAATATTTTTAATTGGAGTGATTTTGCTTGAAGCTAAATTTGTTTTGCTTCTTTGTTCCAGTTTTGCTTCTATCTTGGCGTATAAAATTCCTAAAGAAGATGTACAGTCACTCTCACATTCTTTTTCCAAGCTGGAGGAAGGTAATGAAGCACTTGCCATACATCACACACACAAATCCTTTTGTCTCCCATCACTGACACTTCTGCCATGTGATGTCACTCCTCCATTTCTGTTCCAAATTTATTTAACTTAATTTTCTTTCATTGCTGTTTGTCCCCAACTCTGTTTCTTGGGAAATCAAAAGTGAAATGTCCCTAAATCTGCTCTTATTGATTCCTTCACCAGTAAAACACGCCTTCAACATCGAGGACTACAGCTTTTCTCAAGCAACACTGGAACAGGTGTGTTAAATTCTGTGTTGTGAGTGTAAACCCTGCCAGATGAAGGTGTCAGAGGGCAGGAGCAGATGGGATATTTGAAATTAATTCCTCCCTGTGAGGGTGGGGAGGGGCTGGGATGGAATTCCCAGAGAAGCTGTGGCTGCCCCATCCCTGGAAGTGTCCAAGGCCAGGCTGGACAGGGCTTGGAGCAGCCTGGGACAGTGGAAGGTGTCCCTGTCTATGACAGGGATGGGATGGGATGAGATCAGCTTTAAGGTCCCTTCCAACCCAGAGCATTCCATGATCCCATAATGATGAGCCCTGTGCAGGCAGCTCATCCCCCAAGCTCTGCTCTCAGGCCACTGGGGCTGCTTTGCTGAGGGCTGGTGGGGCATTTTTGGGAAACTAAATTCCCTTTTTGCAAAGTGAATCACATCTGCCAGCTCTCCAGCTCCTCTTTATTCCTGTTTTCCCCTCTAAAAATAAGATGCCAACTGCAGTGACTGGAAGAAAGCAAATGTGTGGTATTAGTGAAAAAGCTGCTCTGATTTATTCCAAGAACAGACATTTGCTGTTCGTAGCTGGAAGGAGGGTGAAGCTGGTACTTTTAATTGCTTATTGTGGATTAATTATTGCTGACAATTAATGTCCTTCAGTGTTGAACTTCCCTTTCATTGTGCTCTTGAAGAAAAGAGGTGGGAGGGTTAGGAGTGAGGAGAAAAACCTCAAAATACTACAAATGTCTTACTCAGAGATGAAGCAATACATTGAATACTCATGAGGATTTTAGCATGAGTTGTATTTGTGACCAAGGAAGTTCCTCCAAGGAGCATGGGGTCTTCTCCATGTTTTCCAGGTGTTTGTGGAGCTGGCCAAAGAGCAGGAGGAGGAGGACAGCAGCTTTGGCACCCTGAACAGCAGCCTGTGGTGGGAGAGGACGCAGGAGGACCGAGTCATTTTCTGAGCTCCTTGTGCTCCTGTGGGTGCCAGCACCAATCCTCCCTCTGCTCCTGGAGCTGGGCTGAGCAAGGACAGCTGGGTTTGGGAGCCCTGAGCGTGTCCCACCGTCCTGGCCTTGGGAACAATGCCACAGGAGCCGTGAGCATCCCACTGCTCCTCTGGCTGACCCCCAGTCCCTCCTCCCCTCGCTGCTCCCGGGTTGTGCTGGGCAGGAGGGCACTGCCACAGCATCTCCTGGAGTTGGTGGCAGGTGCAGGAGCTCCCACCTGCCTTCCCCTGGCTCTGCTGGGCAGGAGGCTGGGCTGTCCTTCAGGAAGAGC
Source organism: Urocynchramus pylzowi (assembly GCA_013397555.1). Classification (NCBI taxonomy): domain Eukaryota; kingdom Metazoa; phylum Chordata; class Aves; order Passeriformes; family Fringillidae; genus Urocynchramus; species Urocynchramus pylzowi. The sequence goes on from VZRH01007152.1 coordinate 28,454, forward strand.
CTGAGTCTGAGCAGAGCCAGTCTCTGTGGAGCGTCCTGCCCCGGGGCTTTGCAGAGTCTGGCTGTGCCCCTGGCTGGGCACTCTGCCCGTCCTGCCCACCCATCCCTGCTCCTCCACCAGCTCAGCCATCCCTGCTTCTGCTTTGAAGATGCACCTGCTTAGAAGAGAGGGGGAAAACCAGTGCAGAGTCCCTGTCCTTCTGCAAGGAGGGTCCTGAACTGCACGGCCAGCTCGGCTTGGCGTCCCACCAGCCTCAAAATGTTCATTTGCAGATCAAACCTGGCAGCTGTTGGCACTCCCAGTCCTCTCCCCTGCAGGCTGGCAGCTGTGTGCTGCCATGTGGGTGCCACTGGGGCTCCTCCTGCATGCTGGGGGGCACAGAGTGGACGTGGCTCTGCCCTGTCTCCGTTGAGAGCAGTCTGATTCTTTCCCTGGCTGTGCCAATGTGAGTCCTGCCAGCTGCTCTCACACACAGTGCTTTGGAGGTGGTTGCATTTTCCTTGCCAGTGCATTCATGAGCTGCAGTGTTTCCCAGTCCCTTGTTGTTGTGGTTGAGTCAGTAACACAGGGCCTGTTTTGTCACCCCTTTGTAAAACCCCAAATAAAATGGTCCCAATTCACAGCCTCACCCATAAGAAAGGTGCCTTTGGTTTGCATAGAAGCACTAAGAAGAGCAGAATATGTGGTCCTTTAGCCTGAGATATGACAATGTATGTTGAAAATACATTATTTTTTTGGTTTTTTCTACACAAAGCTATCATCACTCTTTTTTTAGTTTTATAAGGGGAAATTAAAAGTTGCTCCCAGTTCCTTTTGCTCTGCAATGAACAGATACAGAGATGTGTTTCTATTGAGACATTGGCTTCATAAGTCATATAATTTATCTTCACTTTAAAGTTAGAAAATACCTTGGTTTTTTCTTGAGAAAAGGCAAAAAAATGGGTAAATTTGGATTTGTGTGTTCCAGCTGTTTGTAATTATCAGGCAATAATGTGTGTGATGTCTGATAATGGTTTATCAGTGTGTTCAGCCAAAATCTGTTTCCATCAATTTCTTAGATAGGGAAATGTGAACTCCTTATGCAGAATTTTACTTCCTCTTTTGTACCCATAGGTTGCATAGAAATGCACAACTTTGGGTTTGTAGCTAAAATTTGAGCCCAAGCCCTGCAGAAAGTCCTGCACATCCCAGAGAACCACAGCCCTGGAAATGAGGGGTTAACAGGATTAAAGCAAACTGCAGCTCCAGCACTGCCTGACAGGGGTGAAACTTGTCAGAAAAGGAACAAAAAAACCCAGATTCAGGTGTTGTATTTATTTAGCCCCAGCCCTGCTGCTGGCTGGGAGCTCTGAGCTTTTGCCTTTATTTGGAGCAATTTGGGACACAGAATTCTCTTGGCACTTCCCCATGCAGGTGTATGTACAAGTACATACAAATGTACAAGTTGAGTGCATTTTTCCCAAATCCCACATTTCTTTGGTCTCTTTTTGCCAGTGGTGTTTCAGCCAAGTGTCACCTGCCCATCAATCCAGCACATTCTTGTCACATGGATTTAGAGAATTAGTGTGACCTGTGAGCAGCCTTGGTGTCTGCCTTGAATTTATTCTTTCACTTGGAGTTAATAGTCTGTAAAATAGTTCTGTGCTGTCTGTTTCAGATGTTTCCATATTTCCTCACATTTCAGATGGGAAAACTTTGGATTAGAAGCCAGATCAGCTCAGTTTGGTGCTGTTGTTTATCTTGGAGGAGCCCAGTGGATGGTGGCACTGGTTTTTGTGCAGCTACAGAAAGGACAGAGAATTTGGCTCATTTAATTAATTCCCTGTTTGGGTGGGATCTGTTTGGCCTGGTGACATCACGTGTTGAAGTGGGACAAAATTCCACCCCAAAACATCACTGTCCTCACATCAGAAGTGTTTCAAAATGTCTTAAGATCTCTGTAACTTCCAGAATAGGGAAAAAGACAGGCAAAATTGAACCAGGGAATGCCCTGGGAACAGCAGAGCTTTATTCCTGGCATTTGAAGCTCTTTGTTCAGCTGTTATCAGTGACATTCCAAATCCCATCCATCCAACACACACCCAGCCTGTGCTCCCAGAGACAAACTGGATTTGGGGGGATTTGGGGTAAATCCAGCCCGTTTGGGTCACCACTCCCAGGTGAGATGTTGGATCTGCCTTGCAGGGTTGTTGTGATGTATCCAAAGCTTGGAGAACATGTTCACTTTGTGGTGTTGTTACAAGGTTGTATTTTTCTATGGAGAGTTTCACACGTTTCGTTTATCTTCCCAAGAAATGTCCTTATTTAAAAGTATCTCTGTTCAGCAAGTGAGATTTATTGCACAGCCAACACGCAGAGCTCTGGCAGCAGAAGCAGAGGGTGTCAGCCTGAAGGTGACACATTTGTGACACTCCTCCTGCTGCTGGACCACGTGCAGTTCCTTTTACACACTTGCCTTTCTTTCAGCACTTGGCTGTACTTGTAAAGGTGAGGGTTTTCTTTCCCAGCCAGAAGTACTTCCAAAATAAAGATGGATTGGGTTGTTAAAACTTTTGGCTTTCTGGCTGTGTCGCTGTGCTGGAAATGGGGATGGTTCTCAAAGCCTGGGCTGATTTTGGGGTGCACCAGAGTTTCAGGTGGTTGGGCTCAGGCAGAGCATGGGGGGCCCTGGCTGTTGGCATTGCCAGGGCTCTGGGGCTGCAGTATTTCCATATTTTAAATTGAATTTGGGGGAATTTTGCAGTGTTACAACACTGGGATCCATCTGCCCAGCTCTGGGCTAGCAGTGACCCCACGGCAGCTGTGTGCTCCTGGCATGGCACATTGTCCATCTGCAGGGGTGAATCACCCCCAGCCACTGGGAAATTAACCCCAGTTAAAAAAAAACATTCATTTTTGTGCTTGGAGCTGTGCCCAAGGTGAATTGGCTGGGTGGGTGCTGGCCCTGGGGTGAGGGGCAGTGGAACGGGGGAGGTTTGGCTGAAGGTGGGACATGAAAGGTGCTCTGCAGGGCTGGAGGGCACTGTCTGCTCCTAGCCTGTCCTGTGGGGCTGCCAGCTCCTGGACAGACCCTGCTGGGGAAGAGGAGGAGGTGGTCACCTCCAGCCTCATGGGTCAGGGAAGGGTGCAGCAAAATAAAAGGGGTTTGTGCTCCTTGAGCTCCTCAGTGGAGAGGGAATAACCCCAAAGAAGTTTAATCTGAGCTTGAGGACAGTTCCCAGCAGTTCATACTCCTTTGTTTCTGATGGTGTGGAAGGGCAGTGTGCCATGCATTTTTTTTTTTTAAGCTGCAAAATTAATTCGTTCCCTTATAATGCTCCTTTTAAGAGATGTCCAGAAAGTCCCTGATTTAACATGCTGAATTTCCCTTTGATAAGGGTTTCCCGGAGCTCTTGCTGTTCCTTTTTCCTTTGCTTGGCATGTCCCCCTGGAAGGGGCTGGCTCCCTTCCCAGCCCCTCTCTTCCTCCTGGCAGATACAAGGGCTGGTCCTGAGTCCCCTTCTCAGAAATCCTGTGGAGCATCAGCCTGGGGGGTTTAATTAATGATATTTTAATTTCTGCTGCTCAGTGAAGCCCTGAGGAAGTGGGGTCCCACTTCAGCAGCAGGGCCAGGAGCAGGATGGGGAACCCCAAGGAGTTCTTGGAGCAGGTGTCATTTTTCTGTAAAAAAGCCTTTTCTGTAGATAATGTGCAGTCAGGGCATGGCTGGGTCCCACACTGAGGCACAGGTTTTGGTCAGAAAAGTGCTATTTTTTGGTGAAGTGCACCTCAGATGGGCTTTCTGCAGTCACGAGGAGCCTTCCCCATTGCGCCCCTGTTGCCCAACACGAAGGGATGCCGGAAAACACTTCTGCTCCTCTCCTAAATGAGCTCATGCCTTGAAAATGAGAAAATCAGCAGCTGCAGCGGAGCCCCAGCCTTTTGTTAAGCAACAACCCTGTGGTTTGAGGCAGCTCTGCAAATCAGATGCACAATCCTCGAGCTGTGGAAGTTCCGGGACAGTCAAATTCCTTTAACTCGTTGAATTATCCCGTGGCCGTGCACCCTCCCAGCTCCTTTGGATTCCCTGGCTTCTCTGATTTCCTCACCTCCCTGTTCTGAATGCAGATCCTCTGGAAAGATGGTTTGTTTTTAAACACCCAACACGCTCCATCCTGCTTCCAGCTGTGCGGCAGCTGCTGGGAAAGCAATTAAAAGGAGTGGAAATTGGGAAAAAAACCGCTCAAAACAATGGGGAAAGGAGAAAGAAGAACTAAAATCCCCTTGGTGCTGGGGTGCAGGATTTGTCTCAGCAGAGGAAGGAGCATTTGCTGAGTCGGGCTCTGGCACGGTGGGGACAAGGCAGCAGAGTTTTCCCTCTGGAGAAGCTGGGACAGGGACAAAGTGGCTTTGCCACCTCTCAGGAGTGAAGGTTCACCCCATCCCAGGCCACCCCAACTCTGCTGCCTGCTGGGAACATCTGCAAGAGTCGAGTGAAATCCTCCAAAGCATGGTGTAAACATCCCCAGGCTCGGGGCCAGCTGGTTGTAGGTGTTGTTCCAAGGTTGGGTCATCGCTCCAGAAGTTTTGGGAGGGTTTGCCCGGGTGACGTCAGCCTGGAGAGGGGCATGGCCACCGGGCTGGGCCACCGGGCTGAGCCTCCCTGGGGCTGAAAAGGGACCAGGAGCCCGGACACCTCAGAGCTGGAGGAGACCTGGTCCCCATGGAAAACACACCATCAGGTAAGCAGTCACACATTTCTCCTTTTTTCAAGGGGAAAATTAATTTAGAAGTAGAGATGGGAAAATTCTCCATGCAGGGTTTGAGTTTTCATGAGGGGATGAGGAGTTTTTCCTAATAAATGCTTTGTGATGCTGAATGCATAAAAGTTGCATAAAAGTCAACCTTCCAGTTGTTTTCTGGTGGACTGTAAGTCCACAACAAAATATTTTACAGGAAAAGGAGCAAAAATATCCAGCTTTTCTGGGTGTGTGTGGGTTTTGGTTCTCCCCGTGGCTGCAGGTGAAGAGCTGCAGGTTGAGCAGTGGGTGATGATCCCTCCCTTTGCTCTCCTTCCCCTGCCCTGTTGTCATTAAAGGCATCTAAAAATACAAAACCCCCAAATTTCACTTCTCTGTATGAGCTGAAGTGTTGAGCTTTGATTAAGGGCAGGCTTAGAGTTGTTATTTTCAAGTTGAGAGTAGGAAAAAACAACCTGTTCCAGTCTGAGTTGGAGTAGAGTCAGTGCAAATCTGTCTTGGATTTATCAGTCAGATTTGGAGTAGAGTCAGTGCAAATCTGTCTTGGATTTATCAGTCAGATTTGGAGTAGAGTCAGTGCAAATCTGTCTCGAATTTATCAGATGTAAACACAAAAAACTGCAAGAACTGGCAAAGAGGAGGGGATGGAAAGAGCACCTCTGCACTCTCCACGTGCAGGGATTCATCCTTGGCTCTGGGAAAGCCAGTGGATCCTCTGGGAAGTGTGAGATGCACCATGGATTTGTCCCTTTGAACTCAAAATTGAGAGGCTCCTGCCAGAGCTCCTGAAGAGCAGCTTGATTTTAGAAACTAAAATAATGAACTCCAGGAATGCTTCAGGTTGGAAGGGACCTCTAAAAGTCACCCAGTCCAACCTCCCTACAATGAGCAGGACATCTTCAAACAGACCTCAAAAAGTTAAATTTATAGAGGAAAACAGTCTGAAGAGGTGCCAAAGAGGAATTCCCTGAGATAGTAAATAAAGGGATTATATGGGATGTGCCTTCCTGGGACAGCTTCTGGTAGAGCAGAGCTGCATGCAGGATCCAGGAAAAGTTATTGCAACACCTTGGCAGGGAGTTCCTGGAGAGCAGGAAGTTTGGATGCTCTTAATGAGCCCCTGGAGACATCCAGCTTTACAAGTGATGCTCTTAACTGGATTAAAGTTTCCCAAACATCATTGCCTCCAGTTTCTGATGTGTTTATTTTGCCTTCTGCATCTGAAGTTTTGAGCCTCAGGCCACACAGAGGATTGTCTCTTGGCTGTGTTTTTTACCTTTTTGATAATTATCTAATAGATTAATTAGATACCTAGTTTGAAGTTAATAATTGCTAATATTTATTAGGTGTCTGATTGAAAGTTAAATTCCACAGCCTTTGTAGACAGCATCACTTGTTTGAATTCCTGGCTTCATATTTGGCTGCCAGGGGTATTTACTCCTTGCTCCACAGGCAAAACATAAATTAAAACGGGTAGAAACTTGGTTAAAATTCTCTAAAAAGTTTTAGATTTGCTCCATCATTTTAAAATTGTTTGTTGTGACCATAGAGATTCCGTGCATCTTTCAAAGACCATCATGTTTTCCTTGTTATCCAAATACCACCACATTTTGTTTGCTACCCAAACATCCTGGGCTGAGCTGCTGTTTTCAGATCATGACTGAAATCCAGACCTGAGGAAAAAAAGAAGAAAAAAAGTGATACTTCCTAGAAATCTCTTCTTATTTACCTTTAGCCTTCAGTGCAGGCAGCAGGGAGGAAGCATGGGAGGAAGCTTGGGCAGGGAAAGAGAGATAAGATAAGGTAAGCCCTGTGATAACACAGGAGGTAAGCTGGGATCCTGGATCCTTTGCCCCTGCTGTACACAAATATTTAATTATTCCAAAAAAACAAGCAATGAAGGGAAGAGAGCAGTGGAACCCTTTAGTTTATTAACTAAACCCTTTATTAACTCCAGCTGCCCAATCCATGAAATCAGGAAGGCTGCCCAAGGGGAGTGGAGCACTCTGCCTTTGAGGTTGCTTTGATTTTGGGTTTTTATGATTTTGGGTTTCAGCCATTTGAAAGGATTAAACCACAAAAATGTGTTGGGAGGTTCCCTGCCCTGCTCCCCTGGGAAGGGGGTGAAACCCATCACTCTGAACTTGCTCCTGTTCTTGCTGCTTGGCCACAGGATTAAATCTGGAGCTGAAATAAATATCCCAAAGAAATACTACCTGCTCAGCATTTAGGAGGATATTAAGGGGCACATGGACGTTCTGATCCTGCCCTGCTCTAACTGAATTAAAGTTTCTTAATATTTGGGTGAAAACAGAACAAACTGGTCTCTTACTGGCCTGGTGAAGGCAGGCAGTGGCAGCCTCTATTTTAGGTTATTTTTAGCATCTGCCCAGTGTTTGTAACGTGATTCAGGGTCTGGTTCAGAACCCAGAGCACGTGAGCAGCGCTCTGCCAACAAACCACGTGTCTGAGGCCAGACACAAATTCACTTCCTGCAGTGAAATGTGGAAAGTGAGCAGTTGTCTGTTCCACAAAGCCTCTTTGGGATGAGGAAGGATGAACCTGGATGAGGAAGGATGAATTTGGGTGAGGAAGGATGAGTCTGGGTGAGGAAGGATGAATTTGGGTGAGGAAGGATGAACTAGGGTGAGGAAGGATGAGTCTGGGTGAGGAAGGATGAATTTGGGTGAGGAAGGATGAACCTGGGTGAGGAAGGATGAATTTGGGTGAGGAAGAATGAATTTGGGTGAGGAAGGATGAGTCTGGGTGAGGAAGGATGAATTTGGGTGAGGAAAGATGAACCTGGGTGAGGAAGGATGAATTTGGGTGAGGAAGGATGAATTTGGGTGAGGAAAAATGAACCTGGGTGAGGAAGGATGAGTCTGGGTGAGGAAGGATGAATTTGGATGAGGAAGGATGAATTTGGGTGAGGAAGGATGAACCTGTGGACGTGAAAGAGGCAGCTCAGAATCCAGCCCAGCTCTCTGTTCCCTTGCATGATCTTGGTCTATTTCCTTTCAGTTTTAGTTGTCCAAAGTTAAGGAGACAAGTCCTCTCCCTTTGGCATGTTATTGGCTTCCTCTGAAATGCTATTTACCTCCCAGTGACCTGTTTTATTCTAAATTATATAATTTTCTTTCCTATCTTAGCTGGAAAAATGCAGGGGGCATCCAAGAAAGCCTCTCAAATATTTCAGCAAACCTGTGCTCTCCTGTGGAAAAACATTCTTCTGGTGTGGAGGATGAAGTCAAAAAGTTTTCAGGCAAGTGTCAGTTCTTCCAAAGGGAAATCAGGATTTCTACTACAGGGTATTTTCATGTTGCCTTGTCTTTGTGTGAGGGGATGTGAGAAGGCTCAGCTGTGGTTCCCTGGGAAATGTCAGCAGTTCCTTCTTCCTGTGACACTACAACTCTGCCTCGTGACAAAGCTGGCTGCTGGCTTTTGCTTGTTGATCCTGCCCTGTGCAGAGGAACACAATGTCCAATTCATGGTTCCTGTGTCAAATTATCCACAGACCTCGCTGGCTCTGGGACTAAGAAAACATGTTTTCCATCTGAAACCTTGCTGGGATTTGAAAACCATCACACCTGTGGAACAGCTCTCCCTCGTGCACAGGGGAAAGGCTGGAGGAGCTGGACTGGGCAGTGGGGTCAGAGCTGGGGTAGAAGGGTCCTGGAGGAGCCCCCCTGATGCCTTGGAGTGGCTGCCTAAACCAGAGGCTAGACAAGAATAAGAGAATAAAAGTGGGTATTTATTGAAGGCCTTCAATAAATACACCTTGGGCAGCCAGAAGCCTCTGAGGGGTACACCCAAGACGAACAATGGTCACCAGTTTTTCAGACAATTACAAATTTGGTCCATTTGCATATCAGGGGTTAATCCTCCACTTACAGCTTCAGGTAATGAAGTCATTTACTCCAAGTTTTGCCCCCAAATTCACTGTTGTTTACATCTCCTGAGGCAGTGAGGTGTCCTTGATTCCCAGGCACGGAGAGGAATTTTTTGTCTGGCTAAAATGGGAGTTTGAGAGTTACACCCTAAAGCAACACAGATCTGAAAAAGATAAACACCGAATCCTCCAGCACCAGCAATTCCCGGGGCTGCCCCTCACCTCTGCATCTCCCTCCCTCCTTCCCTGCAGGAATGGGTGGCCTCGCTGGTTTTCCTCTACATCCTGCGGGACTCGGCGGGGCTGATCATGTACTACCCCAGCCAGGAGCTCCCCTACAGAGCCCTGGGGCGCCTGGACGAGCCCGCCTTCAACGCCTCGGGGGTGACCCTCATCTACACCCCTGCCACCAACACCACCCGCAGAATCATGGCCAAAGTGGCTTCCAGTTCATCACTGAGGGGTAAAGCTCTTAAATCCATGTTCCTGCAGTGTCTCAAGTGGACCTGACCCAACCTCATGGTAGGAGGGACAGGAGCATTTGTCCCACCTGATCTTTGAGGGGGAAAAAAAAAATTGTGGTGTGCCTATTGGCATTGTTGGCTGAATAATTAGAGGTTCAGCTGTACTGGTTTTATATTTTTTTTTTTCCAATATTAATTATTTATTCTACTGGCAGGTGTAATAATAGAAGAGGTGGAAAATGAGGCAAAAATGGAAGAAAAAGGACTTTTGGAGGAAGAAACTATTGGTGTTGTTTTTAAGGATGACTTCTCCTACACTCTCAGATTTCAAGTGGGCAGAGCACTGTTTCCAAATGAAGGCTTTGAACACATAGGTAACAAAATAAATGAAACCCCAGGCTTTGGCTTTGCATTAAAAACTGTTCAGCTGGATTTCTGTGCTGCTGTGCCCCCACAAAGGGATGGAGGCTGCATGTGCCAAATGGCTCGAGAAAGACAGGAGTTAAAATTTGAGGGTTTGTGTCTGTAAAAGGAAAAAAATATCAGAGAAAAAAGCTGTAAGAATGTAAATGTCATCCACAGTCAGAGAATCCCAGAATGGTTTGGAGTGGAAGGGAGCTCAGAGATCATCCAAGGCCTTTTTGCCCCTCTCCCTTTTGTACCTTAACACATCAAATCATGCATGGAAAATGAGAATTGTGTGTGCATTAATGTCCCTGGCCAGAGACTGAACACAACAAAAGGTAAAAGGCTGAGTAAACCCCAATCTTGATTTCCTCACACTTAGGTAAAACACATTTTCAACCCCACATGTCACCCACAAGTATTTATATGCACATGTATATGGAAATGTACTAATTAATATTAATTCTTTTTTAAAATTTTGATTCCCCCACAGAAACCTGCTGGGATTTTTCAGCAAGGCACTGCAAAGTTCCTCTGTACTGGTACGGGGGCTTCCTCTCAGTGCAGTCCAGCATTGATGCAGCAGTCATAGAAGTAAGTGTGCTCATGGTGGAATTTGCTGTTCCTCCCACAGTTCCAAATAAACTTAAAACCCAAACTGATTAAACTAAAAATAGAGGGGGAAAAAAAACCCCAAACACCAAGAGAACCACCAAGCCAGTTCATGTTTCCAGTCCTAAAAGTGTCTAAGGCCAAGTTGAACAGGGCTTGGAGCACCCTGGGATAGTGGGAGGGGTCCCTGCCCATGGCAGGGGGTGGAACAAGGGGGTCTTTGGGGTCCCTTCCATCCCAAACCATTCTGGGATTCTGTGATGCTCTGATTTTCTGTGGTCATCAACTTCTTAAATAATTAGTGTCATTCAAAATTTGAAAGAATGACAGGTCATTCTCATGGCTCAAGGCAGTGAATGGAACAAGGATTTAATAGTGTCTATTGCAAGTCAGCACAAAAACATACTAATTACTGGTAATTTACTTATAAACATAACATTATTATTGACAAATACATAATTTTAATGCTTGTGACCCCCTGTTTGTTCTGATGTTGGCTATTTCGTTGCAAAAATGAAATGAATGACTGATTTCTTTCCTTTAGCTGAAAACCAACCACTCTGTGTGGAAAGAAATGAAGTCAATTACTGGAGTTCACCTGCAAACTGTGATGAAACCACTGTTCAAACTGGATTACCTTTGGTTCATTATCTGTGCCATACTGAGCTACTGCCCATACATGCACTTTTTATCAGTGAAAGTTCTCAAGGAGAAGAAGAAGCTGAAGATATTGATGAGAGCAATGGGTCTGCAAGACATTTCCTTCTGGTAAGTCTCAGAAATCAACGTGTAATTACAGGGATTATTTTATCACGTGTATGGAGCAGCCTGGTCTGGTGGGAGGTGGCCCTGCCCATGGCCAGGGGTGGAATTAGGAGATTTTTTGAGGTGTCCAAACCCTTCTGGGGTTCTCTTTGCTGGGGGACCTCAGTTTCTAAGCCTGTTGCTCTGAGGCAGGTTTCTCTGTAGTTGTTTTGTTGCTCTTCTCCACCCCAAAAAAGAGGAGGAGCTCTTTTGGATCTTGGGTGTGTGCAGCAGGGTTCTGGGTGTGGAGGGGTTGTTTGCCTCCAGAAAACGGGTGGGACAGGCAGAAAAAGTGAAGAAACAACAAATTCTGGAGAACCCCCTAAATGCTGGAGCAGAGGAGGTACACTGGGCCTATCCAAACAGGCTTCCTAACCCATCTGGGCATGAATATTCCACATCATTAGGAAAAGCACACGGGTGAAGGGGCCTGGCTGCAGATTCTCTGTCCCCTTGCTGCCATCCCTGCAGCTGCAGAGATCTGGGCACCTGCAAGACCTGAAATTGTGGAAGAGCTTTTCTCCTGAGCAGTAACCAGGCTGCCCAGAGAGGGTGTGGAGTGTCCCTCACTGGAGATACTCCAGACCCACCTGGGCACATTTCTGTGCCTCGTGCTCTGGAATGACCCTTTTTGAGCAGAGACATTGACCCTCCGTGTCCCTTCCACCCTGGCCCTTCCTGTGCCTCTCTGATATTTGCACCTGACTGGTCTGGAAACTGGAAATGGTTGAAAATACAAAACATTTCAATTCATACCACTTTGGCTTTGTCATGGCAAGTGTTGTCATGCTCAGGGGCAGAAATAACTGTGCCTTCCCTTGTAGGTTATCCTGGAGTTTGCTGTACACTGTGTACGTCTCCATCACAGCCTGCCTGCTGACCTGGGTCACCCTGAGTGAAGTTTTTAATCACAACAGCTTTTTGGAAGTTTATTTTTTTTATTTCTTTTATGGCATGGCATCTGTAAGTTTACATTTATATTCTTATATGATGCTCTTTTTTTTTTTTTTTTTTTTTTTCCTAATTAAAATACCTGAAAGACTGCAGAGATTTTTAGAGCTGGTATTATATGAGAAAATAACAAAAATACTCTATTGTGATTTATTGTTATTTTTTATAGGCTAGGTTTTAGGTTATTTTTTGCATATTTCTTATGCCACTCTCATTATATTTTGGGAGATTCTGACTTGAAATCAGAGTAAAGAGAGGTGCTAAAATGAGGCTGGGAGTGATTTGTCTGTCCCTATAAACCTGCCCTAAATCTTAGAGCTGTCTGCTAGACAAAGCCTTGTGCATCCGGAGGGAACAACTGAAACCCAGCTGGGTCTCAAATTTTGCTCCTATTTTCATGTTTGTTTTTTTTTAATTGCAGCAGAAATGCATCCTGCTAACTGCTGGTTTTCCCTGCTGCAGATTCACTTCACTTTCCTGCTCAGCTCGTTGCTAAAGCAGCCAAATGTTTCCAGTTTTGTGGGCTTTCTCCTTCACATCCTCTTTGGGGCGCTGGGCTTTTTGACGTTGTTTGAAAAACTGCCACGGGCTTTGGAATGGACTTTAAACCTCTTCAGTCCTTTTGCCTTCACAGCTGGCCTTGCAACGGTATGTCCACAATAAAACTAGTGCATCACAAGAGTTCAGCCCCCAAAATTCTGCCAGAGAGCAGCAAAATCCACAGTTTGGGCCACCGGAATAACCCAGTCACCCCCCTCTGCTTTTAAAAAGAAAACTTGGCTGCAGAAAATTTAAAAAAAAGTCTAAATAATCTGTGCTGAATCATGGCAAAGATGGTTGGACACTCAACTGCATCATGAATTTTACTGCAACAAATTTAAATCTCTATAAAATGAGCAGTGGGATGTGGCTGGTGGGTACCAAGGGCTGCAGGAACTGAGGGCTGGAAGTGCTGCCTTTGCAAACAGCACTCTGTAACTTCTGCATGGTTTGAAATTCAGCTTACTGAGGCATTTCTGGTGCTTGTGGTCAGAGAAAACCCTTTGCCTCCTTAGAAACAGCATCGTGGTCACGAGTGAATTGGTTTTGAGTGAAAATGGCTGTGATGACACAGCAGTAGCTCACACAGAGTATTTCTGTCTGAAGGAAATGTTGCATCTGAATTTTGCTTTTTTTTTTCCCCTCCCCTAGATGGTAAAACTAGAAAAATATGGACCAGCATTTGCCCCAGAGCTGTACCCTTTTTATAACCTGTACCTCATCCTGAGCCTTGACAGTGTCTTGTATTTCCTGCTGGCCATCTACTTTGATAAGGTTTTGCCTGGTGAGTGAAAATGTGAGGGGAAAAATGCAAACTTTATTGCTTTTTCTTCTATAATTCCTTGCTTTGTAGAGAGAAAGTTACCAAAGGGGTGGTGGGAGGAGAGAAAAGTGCAACCCTGCAGGGAGATCCTGCTCCGACACTCCTGACCACTGGGGTTGGAAGGGTGTTGTAGGGCTTGTTCTGATTTTTTGGAACCAAAGAGGTTGTAAGTGGCTGTGATTATTCCCCACCTGCATTTACAGATATGGGCAATTTAAATTGCAGAGTTTATCAATCTTTCACTCTGCTGGAAGTTCATGTTCTGCACTACCAGGGGAGCGGTGGCTGGGCCGGGCATTTAGCGGAGTTAACAGATGGAGGTTTTGGGGTTGATATTTCACCTTCTCTGCCTCTGATCCAGGCAAGTACGGGGTCCCACATCCTCCTGCCTTCTTCTTGAGACCCTCGTACTGGCTCGGGGGGGGCAGTGGGTACGTGGGGGTGAGAGCTGGCAGCAGCCACGACCCCGTTCTGGGCGGTGACACCGAGCCGATGCCACCGGGCTTCGATGGCAAGGAAGCCATCAGGTAAGGAGCTCCTTTTGGCAAGAAAAATACAGCTCTGCATGGGTTGTTTGTCTCTAGAGAGCACAGCCACACTGCACTGGTGAGTGTGAGGCTGGCAGCTGGCACTGTGGATCAGATAAATGCAAATATGTGAAAGGCAGGGGTTGCTCAGTGTTTCATCCCATTCCAGAGCTGGATTTGAACATTTATTGGATGTGGGGCATCCTCCAACTCCCTGCCCTGCACTTCCCTCTCAGCAATGAGTCTGTTCCCCTTCCTCAGCATCTTCAAGCACAGAGTGTGCTGCAGAAAATGCTGCCCTGACCATCCTTGTAGGGCTGGGTGGGCTCATGGCTGCTGCTGCCCAGAAAGCAAACAGAAATCTGCCATAATAACACCAAGGTCATCACTCCTAATTGAATATCCGTATTTTTATCCTCCTCCTTCACTCACTAAATGTTCCTCGAGTTTGGCTTTGAAACCTTTTAAACAGCTTTTAGAAAAGCACAGGACCTAATCCTGCTTTAAAGGTACCAGAAATGAATTACATCAAGTGATTCCTTCCTCAGGACCAGTTGCAAGAGGAGGTTGAGAAAAATTCCCACAAAAGTTTTCAAAGTTTAATTTGAGGCAGAGGAAACAGCCCCCAAATTGTGATTCAATAAGTAATGGCTCACTTACTTTTCTTTAGACTAAACAACATTAAGAAAATCTACAAGAAGAACAACAAGAGCATCGAAGCTTTAAAGGGTAAGGAAAGGCTTTGTAATTATTTTATTTGTTTTTCACTAGATAGGAACCCAAAGTGTTTGGAAATGTACTGGCTGTACTGAATTCTGCCTCTGGGCCTGTTAAATTATATTGTGCAATGGTTATTTCTGCTGGGGTAAATTACTGGCAAATTTCTACCGGGTCGTTATCTCCCTGTTCCCTCCAGGAAAAGCACTGTTTATTATTTTTTGCAACAGCAGAAATCTCCTTAAAAACTGTGCAGTTTTTAAGTTTTTGGTTTTGCAGTGATGAACCACTCTAGAAATCCCCTCTCAAACCTCCCTTTCAAAATGTAAACTATTTTGGGCAAACTTGGGATTTTATGGCCAAATCTGCTGTCCCTGCCTGAGCTGTGTTCTCCAAGCACTTGCCAATGCAAATATTTGACACAGCCATAGTAAAATCATGGGATATTTGTTAAATGCCTTTGTTTAACAAGAACTCCAAGTGAAAATATCAAAAATGAAAAATACAAAAATATTTAAAAATATCAATATGGCCTCGAAGTTCTATATTGAGTGGAAAGAAACCAAACAAACACAACCTGAACAACCCACAGAAAGTCAAAGTATTTTTTAAAAAAGAAAATGAGGGGGTAAAGTCTGGCTGCTTTGAAATATGTCTTGAAATCTCACATCTTGGAAAAGCTCTGGGCTCTTCTCTTCCTGAGGACTCTTTTTGAACCACACTAAAATAAAATGTTATGATCCTCATAGAAAACTGAAGTCAAAATTCTTTAAATATTGAAAATAATACATTTATTCCCTCAATTCAATCAAGACATAATTCCTTACTCCTTCAGGAGTTAAGCTTAGGCCTAACTCCTGAAGAACCAATCTGTGCCTTTGGATCTGGTTTTGCCTCTCAGCTTCTTAAGAAATGTCACTTCTGTCACCTGTGGCAACAGCTACAGGTCCAAGTCCACTTGTCACATGCTTCCATCCTGCTGTTGTCCTGTTTTTATTCCAGGTGTGTCCTTAAATATATATGAAGGCCAGATCACTGCCCTGCTGGGTCACAGTGGATCTGGGAAAACTGCTCTGTTAAATGTGCTCAGTGGATTTTCCAAGCCTTCAGCAGGTGAGATGATGGGCTTGGATGCTGAAGAGGAGGAGCTGTTGGTTTTCCAAGTGTAAGGGAGAAATATGCAAAAAATTTCCAAGTTTTCCCTCAGTCATTCGTGCTGGGTTGTTGTCAGTGCAGATTTCTCCTTCAGCACGAGCTCCAGGGATAATGGATCCCTCATGTGTGCACCGTGGTCATTTCTCCATCTGGATGACCTGGTGCTTTCCATGAGCTGCACACCTTTAGGAAATATGGTTTTATTTGTAAGGGAGGGGTTTGGTTCTCTGAAGTATTTTTGAAAGGCATTAAATCTTTGGCCTATCTGGTTGTTTTCCTTTTTTGTTTTTTGAATTTTTAATTTAACACTTGGAAAGCATCCATGGTGCTGGAATTAATGTCAAATGTTTCATTCACCCCACCAATGCAGGTTCTGCAATGATCTACAACTACAGTGCTTCTGAAATGTGGAATATGGAAGGAATGCAGGAAAGGGTTGGGATTTGCCCCCAAATTAATTTGCATTTTGAAGCCTTAACGGTGAAGGAAAACCTGAGGATTTTTGCTCACATCAAGGGGATTCAGTGGAAGGAAGTAGATGAAGAGGTTGGTATGTGCTTCTCAGCCACTGACTTCTCTTTTATGGCATCTTGGGCACTTTGTGCTTTATTAATAAAAGATGATCACCTGCATCTTGTTCTGTGGAAATGAGAACAAACGTGATTTAGTGGCAAAGTGGTTTTCCAATTCTTTCTTATCCTCATGTCATGAGTTAAAACTCAGACTTGTTTTATTTCTCTCCAAGCAAAGCCATTATGGGTAGGTAAGTTTGAAATCTTGAAGTTGTAATGCTTGTAGGCATTTAGGATTTCAAACCAGTGCTTTGGAAATGTGACTCTTGTCTTTGTGTGTTCCCAAGGTGCAGAAAGTTCTCGACATGATGGACCTCACTGACGTTCAGAATGTTTGTGCTGAAGCCCTGAGTGGGGGACAAAAACGAAAATTGTCTCTTGGAATTGCAATTTTAGGGAATCCCCAGGTAGGGACCGGTCGTGTTTCTGCACACACAGGATGTGTTGTTTTGGGACATAGCTTTGCATTTTGACTTGGCACCGAGACTGTTGTGCTTTTCCCCTGCCATTCCAGGCTACTAATTCACTTATTGGAAGGATTGTGGAATCTGGTTCCATCAGAGCCATATTTTTAATTAGAAGGGTGGTGTTATTGCAAATGAGCCATACTTCAGGGTTCATTCTCTTCTCTGAGCGAGACCATCAAAAGCATGAAGCCAAGTGATGCAAGCATGGGACTGAGCCACGTGAACATGGCTGGTGTTGTGGTTGAGACGGTCACAATACAAAGCAGCACACTCCATTTTCAGAAGGCTTCAAACCTGTTTTTATTCTAGCATGCATGCTTTTTATACATTCTTATAAAACTCATAAGTTTACACTTTACTCATTGGTCACCAGAGACAAACCAAGTGCCCATTGGAACAGGCAGTTGCAGGTTTCTCTTATTTATCCTTCTTTCTTTCTTGGTTTCTGTGTCAACAGCCTTGGTAGGAAATTCTTTCAGGGGTAAACATGGATCCTCTTATCCATATCATATCCTCTGGCTCACAGAAGTCACTGTAAAACTGTCGTAGCGTGGCATCCCCAAAGGGGTAATAATTAGCATTGACTCCATGATTCTCAGAAGGCTGATCAATCACTTTATTAGACTGCTCTATTCTTCTCTTCTTGTTAAGAAACCCATTGCTTTTATAGACAGTTACAATACAGGTTGACGTAATTGGTCCTTTACTAAAAGCACCATCACCATTGGCCAGTTAAGAAACCACCCTTTGGTAAACAAATCTCCATAACACATTCCACATGTCCACAACAACAGGTGCAGCAAGTGAAGACAGGAATTGTTTCTCATTCTTTTCTCTGATCTTCTCACAGCCTTCCCCTGGACAATGCCTGGGAAAGTGATGCATTGGTCTCTGTGGCCAGAGAGCTGCTGCCACATAAAACCTCTTGCACAGGCTGGGGTGTGGGGAGCTCTGACCTCTTTGTCCTGTGCAGGTGCTGCTCCTGGACGAGCCCACGGCGGGGCTGGATCCCTGCTCCAGGCAGCACGTCTGGAGCCTGCTGCGGGAGCGCCGCGCCGGGCGCGTGACGCTCGTCACCACCCAGGCCATGGAGGAGGCTGACACTCAGGCTGGTGAGCCCAGACTGGCACCTTGGGGGTGCACACCAGGGGCTTCCAGGGCACAGCCCATGTGGGGGTCCCACTGTGGCACAGCTGGACATGTTTTGTCTGANGCCACATAAAACCTCTTGCACAGGCTGGGGTGTGGGGAGCTCTGACCTCTTTGTCCTGTGCAGGTGCTGCTCCTGGACGAGCCCACGGCGGGGCTGGATCCCTGCTCCAGGCAGCACGTCTGGAGCCTGCTGCGGGAGCGCCGCGCCGGGCACGTGACGCTCGTCACCACCCAGGCCATGGAGGAGGCTGACACTCAGGCTGGTGAGCCCAGACTGGCACCTTGGGGGTGCACACCAGGGGCTTCCAGGGCACAGCCCATGTGGGGGTCCCACTGTGGCACAGCTGGACATGTTTTGTCTGACAGTGACCACTCAAGCCGGGCTGGGCAAAGGTTAAAACTGGGCTCATGTGTCCCTCCAGGGCTTTGCTCATGCTCCTCTCCAGGATAAAGCAGTCTTCTTCAGGATAAAGCACTTCCACTTTATCTGGATTTGTCTCTGTGTCAGTAAAACTCGGTTTATTTTCCTGGATTTCACTTGCCACTATTCCCATTTCCGTATTATTCCTGTGCTGCGTGGGAAATTCTCCACAAGCCCACAAGAATGCAGAACTAAAAGAATTAACCATGATGTTGAGGAGAAAGGCATTGGTTTAAAAATAAATTTAAAAAAGACCTTCAAGGCTGGCCTGGTTTTACTGCTCTCAGTTTATTATTAAAATGTCTGCTGAGTTCAGAAGGAGCAGAGTGAGGTCAGTCTGCTGCACTCTTGTAAATCCCCCTAAATCCTTTGCATTCCCTCCTCCTTAGATCGGAAAGCTTTCCTCTCCTATGGGAGATTACAGAGTGTTGGCTCATCTCTCTACTTGAAGAGAAAGTGGGGAATTGGCTATCATTTAAGGTAAAACCTTTTGTTTTGGTCATCACTCTTTTTGTGAAAAGCTTCTCATTCTCATATTTTCTTGTAGAGTCTGTGTTTTTGTAGCATTTATCTAGACAGTAATAGAAATCCTGACAATTCATTTTAGAAGACCTTTAAGGCTGCCAAAATTTCTCTGCTTTGGACAACAAGCTGCCTTTCTTTGGAACCCAACCCTGAAAGCTCTGAGCACGCAGCTAAAATGACCTTGCAGCTGAAAGGGGACCAGAGCGAGATGATCTGTGGTGCCAGAGTGACGTACAATGGCTTTGATGCAAAGTTGTTTTTCTTCTTAGGAATTTGATTCCTGAGTTCTTGGTTTACCAGCATTGTCCAGGATCATAATTCTTGACCTGAACCATTTTGTGCATGCATGGCAAAAACAGGGGCACTGCAGATGGCTGTAAAAATTCCCACTGAAGTTCTGCCCAGTTTTGGAGGTTTCACTATGGAAGAATCACCACTGGCTCTATACTCCAACCAGATGATGCACACTTTTTAAAATTTCTTATTTAACATTATAAAAATGGGGTTTTTTTAACAGGATGCACATAAATGACCTGTGTGACCCAGAGCTTGTGTCATCTGTGGTCAGACAGTACATCCCTGATGCTGTGCTCAAGGGACAGAAGAGGGATGAGCTGTGTTTTAGGCTGCCTCTGGAAAACACTGACAGCTTCCCAGGTAAGAAACCTGTCCCCATGTCAGGGTTTTAAAGGGAAATCCACTGGTGGGAAAAGCAGAAATCAAAGTTACTGTGAAGGGAATAATTATATTCCTTGGTCCATAATGTGTGGTGTTAGGAAGCTGCATAAATACCAGTTTTACAGAAAGCCTTCAGTGCACATGCTAATATTAATAATGAAGATGAAAAAAAGAAAATCCACCAACTAATCTACAAACTAAAATCCACTGACTCTCTTCAGTTTCCAGGATGGTACATGTAAACCAAAACCACTGAATTTTTCACTAGTTACCTCTAAAGAACACAATAAATCTGTGATGACTTTTAGGCCATGGGGATTAATGAAGTGAATGCTGGAACATCCAGCGTTAATTGGCTGAGTTTGTGCTCAGAGCATTGGCTGAGTTTGTGCTCAGCACCAGCCCTGGTGCCTGGGCTGAGTCTGGTTGTTTCCCCCTTTGCAGATCTGTTCAGACACCTCGAGAGCAGCCTCTTGCAGGGGGTTGTTAATTACGAGGTGACCAGGACAACCCTGGAAGATGTTTTCCTGAAGCTGCAGGGTGAGGAAGCCGTCGATCCCGAAGGTAAAGTGTTGACTCCCTTTTGCAAGTATGGCATCCTTAAAGTTCCATCTAAACGTGTGTTTTAATTGAATATCTGATCAATTTCTGCTAAATGTGAATATCAATAGGCCTAGAGTGGCTTAGTTGTGTCCCACTTGCCTTCAGTGAGGAATATCATCTTGGAGAAACCCAAATTATTCTGTCTTGTCTTCCCAAAGGCTTTCAAGCATGAGAATTAAGGCTCCTGTTGGAAGGGTATTTATTTACTTTTGAAGGGTTGTCCAGCCCAGACCAGGAGGTGGGAAGGGATAAAGTTTGCAGAAGGCACTTCCCAAGGCCAGCAAAGATCTTGGGTGTGGTGCAGCCAGTCTGAATTCACCAATATAAATTCTATTCTGGATGAATTATGGACCCTTTTCTCTGCCCTCTAACTCTCCTCTCTCTAAAAAAAAAGAGGGAAAAAAATTTAAAAACTCAAAGCATCCCTCTGTTCAGAGCAGAAGATCCCTGATGATTGTTTGGGATTAAAAGGTGTCCTTGGAAGGCTCTTTGTGGGTAATGTCATTTCATGGTGAACACACAGGAGAGGGAGACCTCGAGGAGAGGGACCAGAACCTCCCGTGGTTCTCCAAGCAGGGGATCCTGGCCATGAGTGGGATGATGCTCTGGAGGCAGCAGGTGTGTGCTGTGCTGAGAATTCACCTGCTCAGACTGAAGCACGAAGGAAAATTCCTCAGGGGCATGTAAGTAGAGAAGCTCCCATCTGCCCTGCAGCCCTGGAGCAGCTGAGGGGGGGTTTAAATACTGCTGGAGATGTTTGCAAGCAGAGAATTAGGTGGGAAATGTTTCAAAGCTGCAAAAATAGGGACAGTCTGGACTTAGCAGGAGAACTCTGGCTTGCTTAAGTTTTAAATTTTCCCATAAATCACACAATTTTTTATTGGTGGATTTCCCCTGGCATCCCTTATGATCTGTTTTTCCATCTAGATTGCTGTTATTTGGAATATTTATCCTTCCACCACTGATGGTTTTAATGCTGTTTCATCTGTGGCACAACTCCAGCAGCTGGGAAATCACATCTAGTCCGTATTTTCTTCCTACAAAAGAGAAAATTCAAAACAGGTCTACAAACCTCCTCATCTTCAATGACACAGGTGAGGAACAACATTGTGAAGCTGACTCACTTTCTGCATCAATGTGAATTTTATTATAATTGACAGAACAACCTTGCAAATGCCATAAATATATAAAGGAATGTGCATTGAGAGGTGTTTTCTTTTGAGCAAAAGCAACTGCAGTTCTAGTGATGATATAGATAATATGTAAAAGAGTAATGATCCAGGCAAGTTTAAATTTAAAAAAAAGCAATAAATACATTGATAATTAAAAAAAAGCATTAAATACATTAAGTTTGAAACATATATTTTGTTTAACCAGTTTAAATAAATATAAAAGATATACAACGAGTGTTTGCTTAGAATCTCAATATTTGGGGTTTTTAACATAACTCTGCTTTGCAAGTAGGAACTTGGTTATATGAAACTGTTTTTATTTAAAGAAAAAAAATTCCTCTAATGACTCTATTTTCTGTCCTTGACTTGATTTCAGGATCAGAAATCGAGGATTTCATTGCTGCTTTGAAGATTCAAAACATAACCCCTGAAATAACCCCAGAGAAAAACATCACAAGCCTTCCAGATTATAATGGAGCTATAAAAATATCCCTGGAAGGCAAGGTGAGGGATGTTTTTTTCCCTTCTTTCATCCTGTACATCAACAGGATTTCTTGAGAAGTATTTAATGAGAGAAATAAACGCACCAGAAAAAGGAGAATATTTTTTTGGTTTTATTAAGAGTTTCAGTAGTGCTGCTCACACCTCTCAGGGACATGAAGGCCTTTTTGTTTTGACATCTTCAGAGCCACCAGTTCACAATCATGTGCAGCCCAGAACCCATCAACTGCTACCCTGTGCTCGTGAACATCCTCAGCAACACCTTCCTGAGGCTCTTCAATTCCACCGCGCGCTTCCGCGTCTGGAGCCAGCTCTTCTACACGGTGAGGGTCCTGCCCTGCTGGGCCAGAGCTACTGGGACAGCTCAAGGGATGGGGACTGCACAGCTCGGGGGCTGGGGGAGCAGCTGCCAAGGCTTGAGGGCAGTGTCCCACTGCTGGTGGTTCCTGGGGGTATTATTTAATGATGATTTTTCCTGAGGCGTCCAAGGGTTCTGTGGGGTTTCGGTACCGTAAGGAATTTGTGCTGTTTGGAGGGGATTGGCATTGTTCTTGGAGAAGTTTCAGGGTGATCTAATTGTGGCCTTGCAGTCCCTGATGGAAAGATGGAGGGAGACTGTTTGCAAGGGCTTGGAGGGACAGGCCAAAGGGAATGGCTTCCCACTGAGCCAGATTGGTTCAGACTGGATTTTGGAGGAGACTGTTCCCCGTGAGGCTGGGCAGGCCCTGGCACAGGTGCCCAGAGAAGCTGTGGCTGCCCCTGGATCCCTGGCAATGTCCAAGGCCAGTTTGGACAGGGCTTGGAGCAGCCTGGAATAGTGGAATGTGTCCCTGCCTACAGCAGGGATGGAATGAGTTGATCTAGAAGGCCCTTTCCTGCCAGGCCATGCTGATGAGCATGGTGGGAATACAGCAGGGATCTTTGCAAACCCCACCTTTCCTCAGCAACAAAATGTTGGTCTCCATCCTCAACAATTTACAATAATCCAAATTATTTCTGCAAATTCTAGGATGCTAAATGTCACTATTTTGTTCTTTTTGCCTTGTTTTCTGTTCTTAAACACCACTGACTTACCATTAGTGCTCTTGCTCACTTGTGTGTTCAACCATCTCATGAGCATCGAGCCAGCCAGATTTTCCCTGGGCAGCATCAGTTATAGATGTCTGAATTTCTCCCCACAGGGAGAAAACCCAGAGCTGAAGAACTACATTTTTTTCGGCTTATTCACCTACCTGCTGGTTTTGGCTGCTGGTTTGCCTCCTCTCTTTGCAATGAGCAGCGTGGAGGATCACAAGGTAAAGAGCACCAGGAGTGAATGCAATGCAAAATGTCTGGAGAGCACCAGTGGGGAGGCCCTGGCACAGGGTGCCCAGAGGAGCTGCCCTGGATCCCTGGCAGTGTCCAAGGCCAGGTTGGACGGGGCTTGGAGCAACCTGGGACAGTGGAAGGTGTCCCTGCCCATGGCAGGGATGATCTTTAAGGTCCCTTCCAACCCAAACCATTCCGTGATTCTGTGATTTCTAGGTAGGGTGATAGAAGAAAATCAGTCAGATTAGTACCAAAGTGCACTTCTCTGCATCCCAGGGAACCAGTTGGGGCTCACAATAATGTGGATGTTAATAAAGCTTTTGAGAGTAGAATGATTTAATCTTTTTTCCTTTTAGGAATGATGTGGTTTTAAACAAATGGTTGAACTAAGAATTGGAAGTGCTCAGGAAGGAGAGGAAGGGAGGAGCAAGGGAATAGAGAAGGAGCAGGAATGGTGTTTTACACCCTCCCTTTTCTCATTTTTGTCATTTTTGCAGCTCCAGGCTCGCTCCCAGCTGCGGCTCGCGGGGCTCTTCCCCTCGGCCTACTGGTGTGGGCAGGCTCTGGTGGACATCCCGTTCTTCTGGAGCCTGATGTGCCTCATGTTTGGGCTCCTGGTGCTCTTCACCCGCATCTGCCCCTTGGAGACCCGCGCTGTGCTGACCCTGGTGAGCTCTGGGCAAAGTGGGTCAGTGGGAGTGACTCCCTCCCCTCGTTTCACAGCAGGATTTGGCTTTAAAGAGTTTATTTGCAATGGCCTTCTCTGGGCAGGTTTTCATATATCCACAGGCACCTCCTGCTCACTGATGTCTCTCTCTCTCCAGCTCATTTGCATCTTTGGTTATGGAATATCTCTCGTCCTCTTCGTTTATTTAATGGCCTTCAAATTTCACATGGGGCGAAGCAATCGTTACGTTTGGTCTTTAATCTTCATTTTGGTAAGTGAGGAGCATCTTCACTCTGAAATGTTTGATTTACACACCTTGCCACTTGGGGCTTTATTTCAAATTTACGTCAATAAATTTCAATTTATATCAATATTCAGCAGAATAGCCTGAATCACTGACAAATAACCTGTTTTTTTAGCAACAATACATTAATATTGGAAATAGTTTTTCTGCTTTATTCCAGGTGAATTATGCTGCTTTTATGCACAGTGACCATCATGAAGTACTTTACTATACCTGTATGCTGATTCCTATGTTTCCACCTGTGGGCTGGATCATGTTCTCTGGACTAGTGAGCAAAATACATCCTACTAAATTCAATAATTATCCTAATGGTGCAGACTGGCAAAGCAAGGGGCACTTCCCAAACTCCCAGTCAAAAAGAGAGAGCGGGAAGAGAAAACAGAAGAGAAGTTCCAGGCTGTTGAGTGAGAGAAGAGGCCAAGATTTGACCTGTTGCCCCTTGTTTGATTGGGATGTTTTTGGTTTGTTCAGTCCCCAAGAGCTGTTTCAGTGGCTGTATTTTGGCAGCAAGGGTGGCATGGGAGGGGAAAGTGGTGGAGTGGGAAAACCAGGAAGGAGGAAGTGAGCTGGGAGAAGGCCAAAGACCTGGGAAGAGAGAAACAGGGATGGAAAAGGTCAACTTAACCTGACTGATTTGGGGCGTCTGAAATTCTGTAGCCAAGGAAGCCACAACCCATTGAAGCAGTAAGAACCAAAGGAAAAAAGACAAATCAAAGCTCCTTTATCCCATGCTGAAGAAAAGCTAAACATCCCTACCTGCCACACTTGCTCTGACCCTGCCCTGAGATGCACCATGCTGAGGAATTTTCTAATTGACTGCTCTCCTTTTCTTCCAGAATTTCCTCATGTACAATGATTACACCATTTTTGAGACATGGAATTACATCTACATGCCTGTCTTTGCAGTAAGGAGGGACTTGGAGATGGTTGCTTGGGCAGGGATGATTGTCACTGATGCAGTGGGCTTGCACTGGGCTAGTAAACTCTCCCCATAAAGAAATGATGGGTTTTGTACTCAAAATTTCCCATTAAGTGTTAGCAGGGGAGGCAAATTCCAAGAAATCCTGGGCTTGTGTCTGATGTGGCCCTTGGATGCTGCAAAAATGGGGCAGGGGCTTAAGTGGAGCTCACGTAGAGGGCAGAGATATTATTAATAAACTGATCATGCCAATGCTGCTTCTACAAAAGGCTGAGACAATCTCCCATCCCATGGGATGTCTGTTGGGGTGCAGGTGGATTATCTGGGCTAGAACTGCTGTGAGAAATCAAGGTTTTTGCAAATAACCTGCATATCAGAGAGGAATGTCTGCAAAGCATCAATTTAGCTCCTTGACCCTGTAGACCTTTACAGCAGCTGAAATTAATGTGTTAGGTTACTGTATCCCTTTATAATTAAAATTAACGGGGTGTGTTGTTACCTTGTCTCCACACAAACCTAATGAATGTCTGCTTTTCAGCCCTACATCCACTGTGTGATTTTTGCTTTCCTCCTGCGCTGTTTGGAGATGAGATACGGGGAAGCATTCCCAGGATTTGATCCCATCTTCAGGTGTGTCCCAGGGGTTCCTTGTGAGCCACAGCTGTCCTAGTCTGCAGGGTGGGCTTGGAGCTGCACAGCCTCCTGACAGCAGGAGGGAAAAACGTGTTATCTGAAAAATGTTTGTCAGCTTGTGGATAAAGCTAGTATTTTTAATTTTTTCTATGTCCTTGAGAGGATAAAAATTGTGATTTCAGCTTTTTTTTTTTTAAGGTTCATAGCTGAGATTTCAGGACATTTCCCTACAGGGGGCTAAATTGTAGTTCCCAAATTGAAACAGAAAAATTTGAACTCCTTTTCAAAGGTGTCAGTATTGCTCCAAACAGGATGGAGAATTTCCCTAAACCTTCATCAGGTCAAGGCTGTCCAAGTGCTCTCTGCTTAACTGTCACCAACAACAAGTGACCTGAGTCACTTGGGAGAAGATTTATAAAAAGTGTTAAATTATCAAACACTACCAAGTGTGGGGGTTAAATGCCCAAATGGGTTTGCAAGCCTGCCACCTGTATTTTAATTCTCCTCGACCAGATGATTGGCATGTGTGGAGCAGGGAACCAGTCAATAATTAAAGATGAAGGAGAAGCTAAAGCTGGCCTTTGTTTGCTCAGCCATGCCAGTGGAGTTTAGCTTTTCCTCCCCAGGAATAAATACTTGAGCAAACACCATCTGGAGAACAGCTCAGTGATCCTTGTGTGTCCCTTCCAACTCTGAGCCTCTGAGCTCCCCGAGGGCAAATAAATTTTGGTGCTGCCAACGAAATAAATTTAAGGGATCACACTTTAAGTGTGAGCCCTGAAGTAAATTTAAAACGTGGCAGCACTAAAAGTGTGACCCTCAATAAACAGATTTTAGTGCCCCAGAGGTTTGGGGCTTATCAAAAACACTTATCTGGCAAAATCTGGGCCTGGAAGGTGCTATTTCACGGGTCCCTTTCTAATGTTTGTGTCACCAGCTTCAACCTCAGCTGGCAAAAAAGTATTAATTTTTTTTTAAGAATAGGGAAGTTGATGTTTTGAGGCAACTTTATTTATTTCCTTCCTGCCACTGTGGTGGGTAGTTCAGGCCCCAGTCTGTGCACTGAGAGATAAATTTGAAAGTGATTATACTTATTTCTAGATATAAATATGCATTTATGTCCTCTCTAATTGTACTGGGAAAAAACTTATAAACACAAACCTTTTTGGAAGTGATTCCCAGTGAAAGCATCTCTCCTCCTCTGTGGGAAATGGATTTGTAAGAAGGTTTTAAAATTTGACAGAAGGCTCACATAGTGTGTATCTGTGTGTAAACTTTGAGATAAGAAATATTGACTTTGAAATGTTATAGAATAGGACAGACATTGTTGAGAGAGGAACTGAAGTAGAAATAAGTTTTAAAAGATGGTTTTGCAAATAAGACTAGATACTTTAGAGAAATAGAATTATGAAAGAGGCATTGCAGTAGGATTCACTAGGGGTAATTTTAGATGATTAGACATTTAGATGATTAGACATTTAGATGATTAGACATTTAGATGATTAGACATGACGTTAAGACATTTATAATATAATGTAGTGTATCATATAATATAATGTAGTGTATCAACTATCAAAGTTGATAGGTTAAGAAATGCTTATAGTGTATTGTAATTAGGAAATAGTTGGCTTCTGATTGTGATGGCGTGAATTATAACATCTGTGTTGTCTCACCCTTCTATGAGACTGAAAACGGAATAAAAGTTTTTAAAGCGCCTCTCAGTTTTCAAATGGAATTTATTTTAATGGAATAAAAGTTTTTAAAGCGCCTCTCAGCTACCCCATCTCTGGGTCAGCAAAGGCTTAGTCTGACGCTGCTGCACTCGTAGGATCCAGCAGAGAAGAGTGGTGACCCAGCAGAGCAAGGAGCCGGCTGGAGAGGAGCCCCCCGAGGTGCAGGCGGAGCGGGACAGGGTGCGGAGCCTGCTGGCCTCGCTGCAGCAGGGGGAGGTGAATCCAAACCCAGCCCTCTGGGTCCTTTTGCTTTCCATTCTCCATCGTTTTCCTTCTCTCATCTGCCTCTGCTTTCTTAGCTCATGCACTCAGATCTGATGTGATCTCACTGTCCAGCCCACGGTCACCTGGCAGCACAAGGACTTTAGCTGGCCCCATTGTTTTTATTCCCATCCTGCATATTTTCCTGGTTTTGTTTTGTTTGTTTGTTTGTTTTTTCCCTCTGTTTCATGGCTTTTTCATTTAGAAATGTTTTCTTTTTCAAAGTTCTGCTTAATGGTAAGAACAGATCAGCTGTCTCATGGGGTAGGAGGAGAATTTTTATTTCCCTCTCTGTCTCTTTGTAGGACTTGGTTGTTGTCAACAGTTTGTGCAAGGAATACGAAGTCAGGACAGCCACTTCCATCTTTAAGAAAAAGAAGAAACTTGCTGTCAAAAACATCTCTTTTGGTGTTAAAAAAGGTTCAAGTACTTTTCTGCACTCCTTATAATTTAAATCACTAAAATCTAAAGGGAAGGCCTCATTTGGAGACAATATTTTTGTTAGAGTTTTCTTGTGGTCATTGAGACCTGACACTCTGGGCTCCTGCATTCAAAGTTTTAATTTATGGGTATAAAACAACCCTTTCTCCTACTGTACTTTGAAATAATACATAGAATAGAGGGGAGAAGTCCTATTACCAATAAATGTTGCTAATAGTTGTTGCATATTTGTTCCAGGAGAAGTCTTAGGTCTGTTAGGACCCAACGGAGCTGGGAAAAGCACAACTCTGAACATGATTTCTGGAGGTGTAGCAGTGACTGCTGGGGAGGTAGGTGGCTCCTTGGAGCAGCTGTAGAGATGACCTTGATGCCTTTAAAAATTAAGGTTGTGATAAGGCAAGCCAGCAAAATCTTCCTACAGTCAAAGGATGTATGGATGTTTATGTGCAATTTATGTGTCCTGGATATTTACAGAGCTGAGAAAAAGTGTTGATTTATTCCAAGCATAAATTTTAGTGTTCATCAAAGTCACTGATATAGATTTAAGAGTTTGAGCAACAGGAAATCTTCAGCTGGCATTGGAAACCCATTGTGAAATGTCTCAAGCCCTGTAAGAATTGTTGACATCTAAAAAACCCCAAAAATAACACTCTCCATAAACAGCCTTGCCAAACCAGGAAATTGAAAACGAATGTAAGCAGCGTTGGGCCCGTAACAACCCATCATTAATTACGTGCAGAGTGATTAATGGCATGTGCTGGGGGAGGGGAAATGCCATTGCTCTTACAGATTTGGGACTGAAGGTTGGAAATAGAAGAGTATTACTGGGAAAACACAGGCTGGTGTTGGTAGTATTACCCAAAGTGAAAAGGCAGATGGAGCAGGATCACCCTGCCCGTGGAGCTCCACAGTGACCACTCCCAAGTGGCTGCTGACCACACAACTGCTTGCCTTGGCCATTTGGACAGGACTTGGGGCAACCTGGGCTGGTGGAAGATGTCCCTGCCCATTGTAGGGGTGGGATGGGATGAGCTCTAAGGCACCTGCAAGCCAAAGCACCCTGTGGCTGTGTGACCCCCAGCTGGAGCTGTGTGTCTGTGCAGGTGCAGCTGGGGGGCCGGGATGAAGCCCCCCCGTGCCCGGGGGCGCTGGGCTGGTGCCCACAGCAGGACCCGCTCTGGCCACACCTGACAGTGCTGCAGCACCTGGAGGCCTTCACTGCCATCAGGGGCATGAGGGAAGAAGATGCTGCTCTTGCCATCAGCTGGTAGGAAGCCAAATGATCTCATCTGTTGGTTCTCCCTCCCTCCTGAGGTAGGGAGCCTCCCAGCCTGTCTGCCGCCGCTAGAAATGAAGGGATGGGACTCTCTTCAAGCTAAGAACAATTTATTGCTCAGATAAACATCAATCTCAGAGGCTGTGAGATTTTACAGGAGCAAGCATTCGGCCTAGCTCAAGAGCAGTCACAAGTTCTTTGTTACAAGGCAATTTAGAACTTTCTAACCCAATAGACAGTTGCCACAGGGTTTATTTTGCTTTTCTAACCTATCACCTTTACTTCTTCTGCACTGCAGATGCTTTTGTCTAATGCCTCCTGTCTCACATGTACACATATGCTTCTGTTACAGCTTCTAAACTCTTAGCTTATTCCATACAACTTCACCCTTAACAATATAAACCCTTCACCATCTTAATACAGTTTCTCACTTACTTAAGGCATATTCTCACCTACAACTATAGAAAAGTAAGTTTATGATTTTTCTGCTTAATATCTGCGTATTGTATTTTTACATCAGTCTAAGCTTCTTCTAAGGCTGTAGATCAAATCCTTCAGTGTCTGTGGAAGTTTCTGTTTTTCTGATTCCCACACCAGCCCAATCACTCTGTGATTTTATAGGGTGGGGAAGGGTTCCTCCACCCCCTGGAACAAAACTAGCTCGTGTGGTTAAGAGACAGCATATTCAATGCCTCTCACCTTTGAGAGGTGGCTTCTCCTGATGAGGTCTGCAGTTTTATACTGTTCTCAGTCCCTTGCCAATGAAGATTGTAGCCCAAGATTACCTGGGAAAATTCAGAAAAAAAAAAAAAAATCAAACTTGTCTCAGTTCGTGGCTAGTTGCATGAGTAACTCACTTCTCTCATTAGCTGCACTTCCTGCCTTGAATTTCTGCAAAAAAATTCCTCAATTTAGTGTCCAAGTTAGGAGCAGAATCCCCAGGTAACCCAAGGTGATGGATATCAACCAAAACATGACAGTGTTCCTCAGCACCCCTGACCACAGAGGTTGCACACCAAGATGATCATTTGGGGTTTTTCCCTTTCCATTCCCCACAGCATAGGAAGGGCCTTGGATCTCCTGAAGCATTTCAAGACCCCAGCAAGGAGTTTGTCTGCTGGAGAAGCCAGAAAAGTACGTGTTTGTTTTGTCTTCTCTACTTACTCAAACCCTGCTCCGCTCTTTCTTGGACGTGGTGCAGAGGAAACTTTCAGCTGAGTGGGTTCCTGGCATCATTCACTTTCATCAATACCTTTTGAATCCATCCTGGCAGGATTCCCTCCCTCCTCCTCACCCTCTTTTCCCATTCTTCTGCACCGTGGGCTTGATAAGTGCTAACCACAAATTGGATTTACAATCACCTCTTCACGCCCCACCACCTACATCTGCCAGTAAATGGGATGGAAAACCACTTTCACATCTTTGGCAGGCTCAGGAGTTCTGGGGAAATCTGATTTTGAGAGATTAAAACATTAACTGAGAACACCTGAAGTGGGATTTTTTTTAAAATCCCTGTTCCTTTTGTACTTTGGAATCAAGAGCTTCAGCTTTGAAAAATTCGTGGGGATTAAAGGTGCACCAGTTTTGCAGGTGAATAAAAGAGCCCTGACATGATGTTGTTCCCATTCCAGCTGTCATTTGCCCTGAGCATCCTGGGAGGCCCAGCAGTGATGCTTTGGGATGAGCCCTCCGTGAGCGTGGACCCCAAAGGGCAGCGCCGCATGTGGTGAGCAGCCCTGGCCCGGCAGGAATGGGAATCTGGGACAGGTTTAACAGGGTGGGCTCACCCTCCCCATTGCAGGAACTCTTGGGCAGGCAGAGGTGACAGTGTAGATCTGTCTTTTCCCTCTTTCCTAATGCCCAGGGGATGGGGAGAGTTTGCTGAGCTCCTCACCCGGCTGGCAGCAAGCCCTGTAATGTAATGGTCATTAATACACCCCCAAAAATGACCCCATAAAGGTCATTAATACACCCTAGAAAATCTCAGTATACACCAGCTGAAGCCATGCATTTGGTACAAAAGACACACATTTCTGTTTTCTTCAGAGCAAGAGAAGAAGTTGTAGGAAGTCCTCCCTTTAGTCATTCAGCGCTGGTGTTTGCTTTAGCTTTTCATCACCAGTTTACACCATCAGTGCAAAATTTGGTGAGATGCTGACATGACAAATAACAACATAGCAGTGGCATCCAGGTCATCTTTAAATGAGAAAACTGAAGTCTTTTAAATAGTTGTCCGCTTTTTAATAACTTTAAAAAGTTGTTTCTATGGAGGGAGACATAGACCAATGTTGGAGTCCTGGATGCTGAGAATTTGAGACTTTCTGTGCTGGCAGGCACTGACCCCCAGGAGAACACTGCATTGACCTGAGGCCATGGAGAGGGCTTCCAAAATGGAATGACAGAACTGGGATTGTGGGTGTGGAGTTTGGATAGAAGTGTGGAATATCACAGGGTGGAAAACTCAGAGTTTGGGGTTTTAGAGTATAGTAATATGTATAGAGCAAGATGGAGGTTTTAGGGTGGAGGCTGCTCCTTCTTCTTCACCTTCTTCTCCGTGGGTTTGGGTGATGTTTTGTAATTGGACAGAAAAGTCCGCATTGTGGACTTCAAGTGATCAGTTGTTGGGTTAAAAGTGAAAATAATTTAGGTGTCCTTTTTTAATTGGATAGTTTGGCCTTAAAAGACCTTGTATAGAAAGATAGTTAGCCATTTTGTTGCTTGTTAGTAGAATGCTGTAGAACTCATGACTTGTAATACAGATAAGAAATAATGAACATCTAAGCCTAAGTGTGAAATACCATCTCCAGCGCCTCAATCCCCACCTTGACAGAGGTAGAAAAAGAAACTGGGAACTGGCAGAGCAGGAGATTGTCTGTGGCTGTTCCCAGGAAGTGACTGTGATCCCTCTGTTCCCAGGAAGATGATTGAGGCCTCCATGAAGAGCAGGGAGAGGGCAGCCATCCTCTGCACGCAGTCCCTGGAGGAGGCGGCGGCGCTGTGTGACCGCGTGGCCATCCTGGTGTCCGGCCGGCTCCGGTGGGCACTGCCAGCTGGGGGCTCAGCTGGGGGCTCAGCTGGGGGCTGGTTTGGGCTGGTTTGGGCTGGTTTGGGCTGGTTTGGGGTTAGCTGGGGTTTAGTCTGGGGGTTGGGGTTAGTTTGGGGTTAGTTGCGGTTAGTTTGGGGTTAGTTGG
>VZRH01007152.1:61282-73586 GCA_013397555.1 Urocynchramus pylzowi
TAGTTTGGGTTAGATTGGGGTTATTTTGGGATTAGTTTGGGGTTAGTTTGGGTTAGTTTGGGGTTAGGTTGCGGTTAGTTGGGGTTAGTTTGTTTTTTTCAATTCTTAATCTAAAGGAAAATACTGTTTTGGATGCTCCCACGTGTGTAACAATCAGTTTTGTGAGAGGCAGCACGGTATGAAGAGCTGATGATTAAGGAGATGTACAGCTACTCCTCAGCTCCCTCAAGCCATTGATTTGTTTGCTGGTTATGGTGGTTTGAGCAATGTTTTCCCCCCTCTGCAGGTACATCGGTTCCCTTGAGGATCTCAAAAGTAAGTTTGGCACAAGTTACCACCTAGAACTCAAAATGACAGACGCGGGGCAGAGCGATGCTCTCCGCACCGAAATCCTGAACCTCTTCCCCCGCGCAGCTCGGCAGGAAAGGTCAGTGCCCGTGGGCTGCCCACAGCCTGGATTTGGGTTGGGATGCTCTCTTCCTCCTACTGACCTTGCTCAGTGATTTACCTGGAGCAGAGTTATCCTACAAACCCCCCAAACTGCAGTGCTGAGTCACAAGATGAAGAATTCATTTTTTTTATTACTTTTTCAGGACTTCTTCCATGCTTACCTACAAGATTCCAGTGGCAGATGCACTACCTCTGTCCAGGTCTTTCTCCCAGCTAGAAGCAGGTAAAAGGAAACAATCAGTTCAATAAGGAAATCACTTTCAAATGGTTTCAAGTGGATTTGGTTTTTAAGGATGCTTTCTCCATCCCTCCGCAGCTAAACGGAATTTCAAGCTTGAGGAGTACAGCTTGTCACTGAACACTTTGCACCAGGTAGGCTGATGCAGGAGCTCCAGGCTGGGAGCTGCCTGTGGGAAAGGAAGAAATAACCTGTGACCAGCACAAATACAGCCAGTCCAAGGCAATGATGGGGTGCTTTCCACTGTGTCCCGTTGCAGGTGTTTGTAGACCTCACCAGGGATGCAGAGGAGCACGACCTGGAGGTGGCATCCAATGGGGCTGTGGAGCAGAGACCCCTTCACCCCTGAGTCCTGGAGCCACAGTGGGAAATATTCCATGTATCTCATCAGTGTCACTGAATTTCATCAGTGTCACTGGGAGCTGTGATCAGCTGCAGCCCCAGCACTCGGTGACCCACGTCACAGCACACACAGCCCTGCAGGTGTTCTGCCTCACAGAGAAAAAAAAAAGAGTTATTATTTTAATAAATAAAGCCTTTATCCTTTGACAAACTGATGCCTGATGCTCATCTGTGCCCCTGCTCAGACTGGCTCATGGAGATTGGAATTCCTGACCCCGAGGCTGTGAAGGAGACCTTGGCTGGGAAAGGGGGCTCAGGAGAACCAGGAGCAAACCCTGGGGAGGCTCTGTCACTTCACTCATCCATGGCAGGAGGACACCAGGTCTTTACCTTGCTCAGCCCTGAGAATCACCCTCTGGCTGGTGGGATGTGGCCAGCAGAGCTGCTGATTCCTGGGAGAGAGGGGCACAGGGCTGTATTTTGACCCAAAAATACACCTAATTGCTGTGAGTTCCAGCTCAGGCCAACTTGGCCCATCTCATCCCCACCACTGGGGCCAGGGACAGAGGAAAGGACTCAGCAGCGGCTGGATAAATACAATGAAAACTGGCAGCTCTTATATCATCATCTATAAAACCCAGTTATTATTTTGAGTCAAAATAAGGTGTGCTTTGGCCCAAAAAGGCTGAGCCTTGCTTTGGTCATTGGGAAGAGAGGGGGGCTCCTCACCAGCACCCACCCTTCTGTGGGTCCCTGGGAGGGATGGGGCAACTGGTGGGGAGCTGGGGGCAAGCACCAGCACCCTGGCCCTGTCTGAGCAGATCAGCATCTCCTCTTGGATATCTGCCTGCCAGGGCTAGAGTTAAAAAGTAAATTTAAAAAAAAAAAAAAAAAGAATAAACTAAATAAAACAGGAACTTCCCGCATTCAGGTGTTTCCCCCTGTGCCCTGTTCCCCTGTCCCCCAGCACCCTCTGTCAAAGGCTGGGGACCCACTGGAGGCCAAGGACAGTGCCATCCCATGGGATGGACACAGCAGCACGACCCTCACTGTGCCCTGAGCTGCCCTGGTTGGTGTGGATGATGCTGGGGGTGCAGGCAGGGGTGGTGCTGGGCTGGGACGCAGGCAGGGAGAATCCTGCAGGTGCTTTGGGCAGGCAGGGATGCGTGTCTGGGCACTGCAGGCAGGGGTGTGGGCAGGCAGGTACCAGCAGGTGGCTGCCGTGGCTCACGGATGGGCTGCTCCTGCCAGGAGAAGTGCCCCGAGCAGCCACCCACAGCCCGGAGTTGTGCTTTCCACCTGGATCTCCCAACATCGGGGCTCTGCCAAGGAGGTGGGCAGGGTGGAGACTGAGATTCCCTGGCTGGGACCTGGAATCTCCCCCTCTTCATGTTAGGGTTGTTGTTTTTCCTTTTGGAAGGAGGGGAGGAGAAGGTTTGGACCCCCAGGAGATGTTCTGGGGGCAGGTTTTATTTTCATCCCATGCCCTGACTTACTGCACCTCTGCTATCGGCCTCGCTCTGACACATCTGAATGGGATTTAAACCTTAGGGGTGGTTTTCTCCTGTTAGGCAGAGCAGAAGGAAGCAAAACCAGCTGCTCCACATTTCCAAGCCCAGCCTCTGTCCCAGCTGCTCCCTCCCAGCCCTGGTCCCTCAGCCCTGATGAGCCTGGGGATGCTGCTGTGGGCGACTGAGGGGCAGCCACGCTCCAGAGCCTGGGCTGAAACCAAACCCATCCCCTTTAGAAGTGCAGAGTTAGTCAGGAGACATTTATTTCAGCGTTTCCAAGATGGTTTTTAGCTGGAAGAGCTGTTGCTATCCAGGAAGCAGCGCTTCTCTGCTGTTCCTGCTCTGTGGCTGATGCCACAGGAAGAGTTTACCACCTTTTGTCCTCCCCTGCCTGTGCTGTGACATTGCTGTTGAATTCAGCCCCTCTTGCTGCACTGAGAAACACAGCAGAGCTTGCCAGAGAAAGGATTTTTGTGTGGTTTGTTGTGGGGCTTGTTTTTCTTCTCTTGGCCACCACTCAAGAATGTCCTGAGTTAACTTTGCGGACAAGGCGCTCCAGTGCCTCAACAGCGATGTGCTCTATTTGCTTTTTCTGACACAAATAAAGCTGCAGCTCTGCCAGGGGGGACGGAGAAGGAAGCCAGGGGGAAAAAAAAGAAGCCATGGTGTGAAGAATGTCTTTTGCAGAAGTGCCTGAGGGGGAAAAAACGACAAAGGAGAGCTGGGAGTCTCCGGGACAGTCGGCCAGCCCATCCCAGGGAGGCTCAGCACCTCTGCTCCTCCAGGACCAGCTCTGGATTCCTCTCAGACCTTCCTGTTGAGGTAAGGCTGAAGCATTCTTCCTAAGCCTAAATAACAAATGTTATTTTGAAGGTAGGAAAACCCCCAGTAAATTATAATGCTGTTAATAACACTGGGTGAGGGTACAATGTGTGGGTGGGGCACGGGGCATCTTTCTAATAGCTTAGTCGAGCTTAGAGGTGTTTAAGGGCAATAGAGTCTTTTTAACCTTACTTGGAGATGAAATAACACACAAATGGAGCTCAGCTTATGGCAGAGGTGTATTTCCAGTGTTTGTCAGCACTACAAGGAAGCAGCAGCTTCAGCTCAGTATTTTAAATGATCCAGGACATACGAGGAACAGATTTCTTTCCCTACCTCCAGTGTAAGCTGAAGTTTGAATTTAAAAGTTCTGTCCATCTTAGGCTCTAAAAAATTCCACCTGAAATACCACAGGAGCAAAGAAACCAGCTGTGCCACATTTTCCCCAGCTGCCCAAACTCTGCAGCAGCACAGGGTCAGTCAGCACTGAGGGCTGACCACAGGAGGGACACGTGGCATGTCCAGGATGAGCTCCTGGTGTGCCACCTCTCCACCCCAGGATCTCCTGGGGGTGTCAGCCTGCTGAGGTTACTCCATGGGACTCTTAGAACCACCTGGCAAGCAGCTTTAGCTGTGACACAAACCCCGTGGCAGAGGTGGAGATGTGCACAGGTGACACACAACATCCTAATCCTCACTCCTGTGGGGTGAAAAGGCAACCAAATAATAACAAGTTTAAACCCACAGTTTATTCAAGGAAGTCTAGAGGTTATTACACAGGCTAAATTCAAATTTTTATACACCTGGGTTTAGTGAGACCATCAGTGAGGAAAAAATCTATTTAGAGATGATGGCAAAATCCAGGACAAGTGTTTGCAGCCCATTTCTTGCAGCTGCTTTTCCAGCATTCCAGTGCCTGCTGTCTCATCACACCAAGACTCAGCCCCTGAGGGCTGAATAGAAATATCTGGAGGAAGATAAACCCTGTCTTGCCTGTCAGCACCACGAGGCATTGTCCCCCAGGGGAACAGGACAACAAAAATCTTCCTTCCCTATGACAGGAAGGCTTGAAGGGATTAGGTCTGTAAAAGCTCTGATTTCTCTACCTGAGAATCACTAAGAGAAGATCAGGATTTTGTTGAAAAGCAGATTTTAGCTCCAGATGTGACAGCAGAGCAGTTTGGCCATGTGAGCAGAGTTCTTTTACATGGAGCTCCTGAATCTTTTTGCTCATTCAAGGTCCTCATGGATATTTTATGGATAGTTAAAAGCACACATCTCATCTCCAAAAATCTGACAGACAGCTTTATCCTTTACTTCCTTCAGTTCCCACCACCAGCATTAACCAGGCAAAATAATCCTTGTTTTGCTTGGACCATGTCATTTTGAGGATTCTGCCCTGTCTGTTGGAGTAACACATCAGTGCCTGCTCGTGGCCACTCAGTTTTATCTCATTTTTCATTAACAACCTGCCAATGACATCTCTCCCACGCACTTCCAAGAATTTGCTCTCTCATGGCTCCGAGTTCCCTTCAGCAGATGCTGTTTTCCACAAGAGCTCAGCTCACACCACAGCCAGGAGTTGCTCAACACTTCTTGGCATTGAGCCTAAAGCACATTAAAATTATAAGCCAAAGGATTTTAGGGATTTTAATTGACTATATTGTTGTTGTTTCTTGGATATGGAGCCCACCCAAGCCGATTAGGTCATGTAATGTGATAGTCCCTTTTTTATTTCATCAATAAATGATTAACTCCTCCCAAACTCTCCATGCTGAAGTGTGGAAGCCTGAAATTCTGATTTTTATCAGCATCTGCTGCTGAGCTGTGAGGGTTGCAGTGTGTTGAGGGTGATGAGGTCTCTTGGACCCTGTGCTGCAGGGATGGTTGTGCTCAGCACACAACATCTGAGTTTCTTCAGCTCATTCTTGCTGTAAAAAGGGAGAAAAAGTTTCACTGCACATCTGCAAGGACTGTGCAAATAAAACCAGTTGCTGCTGGTTTGGCTTTTGTTGCATTTGAAAGCAATTTTCAAAAAGAAATTGTCTCTAGGTTCAAAGATGAAGACAGTCCAGAGGAATATAAGTGTATTCCAGCAAACTAAAATTCTCTTGTGGAAAAATGTCCTGATCAAGTGGAGGATGAAGATGCAGAGTTTTCAGGTAAGAAAAAATTAAAAATAAAACCAAAATAGTAGCTAACTACTGAGAGTGGCCAATCCCAGCATGCCCCTAGACACCAATTTCTTTGGGTAAAATTAGAACTTTAAGTACTTTTGAGAAGCCTGTCTGGTAATGAACACTTGGAGACTTGAAATTTTTGTTTAAATGGTGATATTTATGTCTGGTTTGTGACAAATGAGGTCACAGATGGGCTCTTGGAGCAGGTGATGGGCACAATGCAGAGAGTTTCTTCATCCCCACCTAAGAAATGGCTGTGAGTGAGTCCCTCTTATTTATATTTTAATCCCACAAAGACCGAATTCCTCTTGTTCCCATTTTAATCCCACGAAGATCTTGCTTTAATACTGCCATGACATTCTCCTCCCTGCTCTCCCTGGTGCAGGAGTGGATTCTGTCCCTGCTCTTCCTGCCCCTGGTGTTCATCGTGTCCTCGTCGGCGTTCGTGGCGCAAAACCGGTACCCCGAGGTGCCCGCCGAGCACCTGGGCTACCTGGATGACCCTGCCTTCAATGCCACCGGGGCCACCGTCGCCTTCACCCCCGCCACTGCCACCACGAGGCACATCATGGGCAAAGTGGCCTCCAGCTCGGTCATGATGGGTGGGTTTTGCTTTTTAAATTTTGTCATTATCGAACCTGTTGTGCGTGTGCAAATCGTGAGCAAAGTGGCCTCCAGCTCAGTCATGATGGGTGGGTTTTGCTTTTTAAATTTTGTCATTATCGAACCTGTTGTGCGTGTGCACATCGTGAGCAAAGTGGCCTCCAGCTCGGTCATGATGGGTGGGTTTTGCTTTTTAAATTTTGTCATTATTGAACCTGTTGTGCATGTGCACATCATGGGCAAAGTGGCCTCCAGCTCGGTCATGATGGGTGGGTTTTGCTTTTTAAACTTTGTCATTATCAAACCTGTTGTACATGTGCACATCATGGGCAAAGTGGCCTCCAGCTCGGTCATGTTGGGTGGGTTTAGCTTTTTAAATTTTGTCATTATTGAACCTGTTGTGCGTGTGCACATCATGGGCAAAGTGGCCTCCAGCTCGGTCATGATGGGTGGGTTTTGCTTTTTAAATTTTGTCATTATTGAACCTGTTGTGCGTGTGCTGTGTTGTAGCAGTTCTCTTTGGTCAGGAGAGAAAATTCATCCTAAATCTTCCATTTTCACCAGTATTTCTTCTCTAGGATTTAAACTATCTGTGAGGCCAGTGTGCCCTTCTGAACTGGAAAGTTCTGCCTTACCTAGGATTCCCTAATACTTTTAAAACACATTAAAAAAACATTCTTTTGAGGTACATTTCTTCTCAACTGGTAAAGTCTGAAGTATTTAGAGCTGCCTCCCTGGCCAGTGAGAACTGGCAAAGGACAAGTTGCAGTGCTGAGAAAGCAGAACATTCCCTCAGTGCCTCTGGACACATTTCTAGACTCACAAAACCTCATGGCAATATTTTTCTGGCACTCCACAGGTATAAAACTAGAGGAAGTGGATGATGAGAGAGCCCTGGAGAAAGCCTGGATTTCAAATAGGGAAACTATAGGAGTTGTATTTAAGGACAACTTCTCCTACCACCTCAGGTTTCCTACCACCCATGTGGTCATTCCCAATGAAGTCATTGGATACATAGGTAATACAAAATGAGGGCAGTTGGACAGGGTGGGAATAATCCACGTTCGTTAAGTGATGGCATAAATTGTGGCCTTGGGTGGATTGGGGCTTTTTTTTTGTTGTCACTGTCCATTTGAAGAGTTTCCCACAGTGCCAGTGTGTTCTTGTCATTGCATTTAATAATGAAAATTAATTACTTTTCATTAGTGTGATGCCCTTTGCCTTGCAGACAGCTGCTATGACTTCTCCTGGAAGAGCTGTGAGAGCCCAAGGTACTGGTACAAAGGTTTCCTGTCCCTGCAGTCCAGCATTGATGCTGCCATTATAGAGGTAAATCCAACTTAGGAACTGATGGAGACATCCTTTTATTTTAAATATAATGTAGGAAAGGCAAACTCTGCTGTGGGAATAGCAAGGGGTGGCTTTGTCAGAAAATAAAGCTGCTTTTAAAACTTAATCCAGGGAGGATGAAGCAGAATATTCCTTGTATAAATGCATCTCACTGCAGAAAATAAGCAAAACACTGATCTGTTGACCTTGCATTCCTTCAGATGGTGACAAATCATTCTGTTTGGGAAGAAATGGAATCCATTGCAGGTGCCAGAATGAAGTCCCAGAGCATCCTTTTCTCCATCAGCCTGGAGTACAGCTACTTCATGATCGTTATTGTGATGTGCTTCTTGCCCTTCATGTATTTCTTATCAAGGAATGTCACACGAGAAAAGAAGCAGCTCAAAGAATTGATGAAGACCATGGGCCTGCAGGACATTGCATTCTGGTGAGCTCTTTCTTAACTGGAATATGTTTGCCAAAAATCAGTCTGTTCCTGGCACTTGAGATGCCAATTAATGAGTTAAATGGGTTTATAACTTTTCCCCAGCATTCTGTGAGATTGATGCCTGGTGAGACAAGGAAATCGTTGTGCAAATATTTCAGTCAGTCAATGAAATAACATACTTGCATTGCTTGAAAATTTATGTCAAATATTAATTGATGCAACTGATCACTGCTTTTGTTCAGGTTCTCATCCAGAGGGTTGAGCATGGCAGTGGTGTCCTCTGCTCCCTGGGGCATTTCCTCCTAAGCTGGATCACCTGTCTGTTCTGAGGATGTGAAAGAGAAACGATTGCCACTGGAAAGAATTAATATTTCAATTTAAACACTTGTGACGTGCAGATGAAGTTGTAAGCAGAGCTGCTGATTACCCACAGGGCTGATGGCACCTTTCCCTCCCCAGGCTGTCCTGGAGTTTGCTGTACTCCCTTTATGTGCTGATCTTCTCCTGCCTGCTGACGGCCCTCGTGCTGCGGGAGCGCTTCTACACCAGCAGCTTCCCTGCAGTCTCTCTCCTGTTTTTCCTCTATGGCCTGGCATGTGTAAGTCAGGCTCCAAAGCCAGATTTCCTCCCCACATGATTTATTACTGTGTTGATGAGCCTAAGCATTGCTCCAAAGCCTTTGTGCTCAGGAGCTTTGTCGGCCACGCTGGCTGAAACATCTGAGTGGCTTTTCTAGGTCAGCAGCAGAGGTTTGATTTGCAGCCTGAAGGGCTGACAGGCTCTTGTTTGTCTACAAAAGGCCCAGTTTGAAACTCAAATCAACCCACTAAGAAGGGCTTTAGTGGATTTTATCATCCAGACTCAGCTCAGCAGAGATCTGGTGCCTGGCAGATGGAAGTGCTGCTGTTAAGAATATTTATTTCTTTCAGTGGTTGAAGGAAAGTTC
Source organism: Urocynchramus pylzowi (assembly GCA_013397555.1). Lineage (NCBI taxonomy): Eukaryota > Metazoa > Chordata > Aves > Passeriformes > Fringillidae > Urocynchramus > Urocynchramus pylzowi. Next base: position 70,152 of record VZRH01007152.1, read on the forward strand.
TGTCCTTACAGATCCACCTGGTTTTCATGCTCTGCTCCCTCTTAAGGACCTCGAAGCTTGCCAGCTCCATAGGCTTCCTCATCATCTTTATCTTCGGGTTCCTGAGCCTGGCAGTGCTGATAGAAGATGTCCCCGAGCCACTGAAGTGGTTGCTTGGTCTCATGTGTCCTTTTGCATTCAACACTGGCATTGCCAAGGTATGGGGCACCACCCCTGCAGCTGAACCTTCCTTCCCCTGCTGGTGGAGAAAGGAGCAGGAATTCCTGCCCTTAGCTCAAAAATCCAGCTTGAAAACACCCAGGCATTTTCCCTTCCTCTGCACAGCCTGTTGGAAGCCCCCAGCTGAGCTGAGCTGTGCTGGGCAGCACAGAGGGGCCCCAACACCCCCTGCTTCAAAAGCAGATGAATGCAGACACAAGCAGAGCCCTTGGCACAAAAAATCTGCTGTTGAGCACGTCTGCAGCTTCCACATGGCCCCACCCTGCACACAACAGCCCCATTATCCTTGGGAACATCAGGGACAGCATCCTTGGCTGCCCAAGAATGACTCCCCTCCCGCTGGCAGCAGGGACTGTGCAAATCCAGCTCTGGACTCCTGCTGCTGCTGCCCTTCCTCCATCCCCACCCTGCAGAAATCCGTGCCATTTCCCAGTTTTCCATTAGTCATATCTGCACAGCTCTTGCTAGCTCTGGTAATCTTATATTTGATTTCTTGATATATATTTTTAAAAAAATCTGCCTGGGAGAGGAGATTTCTGCACCAGCAGAAAAACTGACTTTGTTAATTTGCCATATGGTTATATCAATCTTTATGTAAATTATAACATTTTTGTCGTGACTCTGTCACATCAAGAGTGCCCATATCAGTTTTTTTTTTTTTAATTGATCTCCTCTAAAACTCTGATCTTTTCTTCTGTTTCTGGATTGTTCTGGAAAATTATGGATTGAAGCATTTACTCTGCATGGAGTAAATTCATTCCCCTTCCTCATTAGAAAGAAAGACAATGAAACAGTTGGTCAGTACTGCAGATGATTTCTGGGTTAAGAAACAGAGTTTCATCCATGGTTTGGTGGCATCTGCATATTTTTCCAGCCTGAAATTTGTTCTTCTTTCTCTTTTATTTCAGATTTTTGATTTAGAGAAATATGGAATAGGCTTCTCCTTTTCCAACCTTATGGAGGAAGCATACTTTTTATTTACAACCTACATACTGCTGGTGTTTGACTCAGTCTTGTACATGCTGCTGGCTCTGTATTTCGACAAAATTCTGCCAGGTAGGAATGGTTTTTTTTATTTATATGGATTGCATGGGCAAGGAAATGATGGGCTGCTCCTTTGCTGGACTCAACCAAAATAAAGTTTGGACTAAAAGAAATTTATGATGTCATGAAGTGACTTTTCTGTTTCTGGCACACTCCAGATTCAGAGAATCAATGACAACAAAGTATTTAACATTTTTTATTTAATATTTTTTCTTTCTGAGATTATAGTGTAATAAGATGTAGGACAATAATTCATTACAAAAAGCACTTTATTACATAAGAATAATTAAGAATTCATCACATAATTAAGAATTCATTACATAATTCTCTGAAGCCACCCTTCTTGTCTCCTCTACCTCTGCTCCAAACCTGGCAGGGGGTTGACTGGAAAAAAGTACCAATTTTGCACTTATTTGAAACTCCTAAAAGTTTAGTCTAGGATGGTGTCTTGGCTGTGCCTTTGGTTGATGTCAGGCCATCTTTTTGCTTTCCTGGCAGGCAAATATGGGATCCCAGACCCTCCTTTGTTCTTCCTGAAGGCCTCGTACTGGATGAGGAGCAGGAGAGGCTCCACCAGGGATGTGCCCAGAGCCACAGCAAACCCTGAGGAGCTCCTTGGGGATGATGTGGAGCCTGTGCCCCCTGAATTCCTGGGGAAAGAGGCCATCAGGTTAAGAGAGAAGGGATTGCTTGTGTCTGCTTTAGTGCTCCCCACTCCTCCCGTCAGCTTGGGTTGGACTTTTCCAGGCAGTTTTCCTGTTTGTGAGGCTCTTGCAAGCATTTTGTTTCACAGAGAAAAATTAGAGATAAAAAGATAATTCAGACTGATCACTAAAAGTGAAATAAAAATAAATTTAGATTAAAAAATAACTGGGTTTTTTGGCGGTGGACTTTCAATATCCTTTAGGGACAAAAGGGAGAATGAAGAGGGTAACCCATTGTGGAAGTGTTGCAATGGGCTTGGCCTTGTCTTTGCCAGTCTTGGTGCCCCATTTTTGGTGCCAGGTTGGGATGTTCACACCTGGGCACAGAGCCTGTCAAACATGTAAATCTCAGCTTTGTTTCCCAGCACGTCTTATTTTTTTCATGCCATTTCTGTCATTGTAACTTAAGGTCCATAAAAATGTAAAAGGGTGGGCAGCAGGGAAAACATTTACAGAAATCCCCAAATAAAAACCTCTTTACCTTCATTTTAGGCTCTACAATATTAAAAAAGCCTATAAGAAGAAGGACAAGAAGACAGAAGCTTTAAGAGGTATGAAAGCTGTGAGATTGATTTCTGCTAAAGACAAGGAAACACCATTGTGCAAACAGTCAGGCAATGAAAAAAAAAACACTTGCATTACTTGAAAATTTAAGGCAAATATTAATTTATATGACTGATCACTATTTTGTTTCGTTTTTACTGAATTGCTCTTTTTAATAAGACTAAAGAGAAGAAATATTTTAATTTTTTATAATTGTTTTATTTATTACTTTTCTGCTATATACAGACCAACTCCTTATGCTTTTAGTTAAAGGATTGCAGAGCTTTGCCCCACTCAGGGCTCTTTTGGCTAATTATTATCACTTAATTTTTGTGTGATAAAAAAATCTCCTGCCTTTGACAGTGAGGGAGGGCAATTCAAACCTCATTTCTCCCAAGACTTGATGTTATTTTTGTTCTAGGTCTGTCTTTAAACATTTATGAGGGTCAGATCACTGCCTTGCTGGGCCACAGTGGGGCTGGAAAGACAACGCTGCTGAACGTGCTCAGTGGGCTCAGCTTCCCTTCGGAAGGTGGGAGAAGGCTGGGATGGGGTGGGCTTGATCCAAAAGCTCTAAAGATCAATTCATTCCCCCTCATCCCAGTGTCTTGGTTTGAACAGACAGGTGTCTGCTGAGGAGGGCAGGAGCCTTCCTTGAAATGGAAAATTCAAACCCCCTCCCTCCGAATTATTATAATTTTGAAATTAAGGGGTGCTCAGGCAAAGATATGGGAATAGGAATAACAGTTCTTTACTAGGAAAAAAAAATTAAAAAACAAAAAGAAAATATAAAAATACAAATGCAGTAATACAAACCCATACTGCCAGAGTGAGAGCAGGCCCTGGCCAGCTGTGGGTCAGGGTGGTGGCAGCAGGGCCATCCCAGGGTGGCTCAGCCCTCCTGCAGTGCCAGCTGTGGGTCAGG
>VZRH01007152.1:73754-92944 GCA_013397555.1 Urocynchramus pylzowi
TGCAGGGACACTCACTGGCCATGGACAGCAGATAATTAATAATTAATGGCCCATGAACAGCAGAGATCTCCTGGAGGGAGGATTGGCTGTGGGAGAGATAAAGAAAACTGGGCAATGAACAGCAGATAAAAACTGCCCCAGCTCTGACAGATGGCAGTTGAACACACACCCCCTGCCACATTTTGCATTTCCAACCTAAGACACCCATTTATCCCCGTGAACAGGCTCTGCCACCATATACAACTACAAACTCTCTGAAATGGGAGACAGGGAGGAGATCAGGGGGATGATTGGGATTTGCCCGCAGTTCAACACGCAGTTTGAGGTCCTGACAGTGAAAGAGAACCTGAAAACCTTTGCGGAAATCAAGGGCATCAAGTCCAAAGATGTGGAGCAAGAGGTGAGTGTGTGTTCCCCACCATTTCATAGAGGCTCCTTTTGCACTGGGAAGCTCAAAGAATCCACCTGGATCTTCTGAAAATCAAAGCTCCAAGCCCCATCCAACCTGGCCTTGGACAATTCCAGGGATCCAGAGGCAGCCACAGCTTCTCTGGACAGCCTGTGCCAGGGCCTCCCCATCCTCACAGGGAACAATTTCCTTCTGATGGCTCATTTAAATCTAAATCCACCCTAATAAGAGATGGAAGGATGATGGCTGCTGAGAATGGACATCCTTGTGCTGTTCTAGGTGCAAAAGATTCTGGAACTGCTGGATATCAGCAACATTCAAGACACTCAAGCTGAAAAACTGAGTGGTGGGCAGAAAAGGAAGTTATCCATTGGAATAGCCATGCTTGGAGACCCCCAGGTAAAGCAGCAGGCATGGCTCTGTGATGGGGAAATGCTCAGGTCCAGCACAATTAAAACCTTGGGCATGCATTTGGCTCTAGGATTTCAGACTTCTTTAAAGTACTTATCATTAGAATGAATAAATTTCATAATTTCTTTTTTTTTTTTTTTTTAATTCATTTTTAAATTCATGGCTGGCAATTCCACCTTGCCAGCCAAGTTTTGAAGCAGGCAGAGTTCCCTGAGCTCTCACAGCTGCCTTTGTCCGAAAAATGCCCAGGGTCTCTTGCCTTCAGAACCCCAAACGCCAGAGACGCGCCGCTGCTCCGGCAATGGGGAACGTCTGATCCCGTCCTCCCTGCAGGTTTTGTTCCTGGACGAGCCCACGGCGGGGCTGGATCCTCTCTCCAGGCACCGGGTGTGGAGCCTCCTGCGGGAGCAGCAGGCGGGGCGGGTGATCCTCTTCAGCACCCAGTTCATGGACGAGGCCGACATCCTGGCGGGTGAGCGCGGGCTCTGCCTGGCGCGTCCCGGGGCAAAACCCCGCAGCACAAAGCCCCAGAGGATGGCAACGACTGCTCTGCACTAGAAATTCCTTTGGCTTTTCCTCTCTCCAGACCGCAAGGCTTTCATCTCGCACGGGAGGCTGAAGTGTGTTGGCTCCTCTCTGTTCCTGAAGAAAAAATGGGGGATTTGCTACCATTTAAGGTATCTCCTTAAGCCCCAACGATACCTGGTAACATGCAAGTACAGGGGGACGCCAGAATTAATGAAACCCTCGAGCAGATGTCATCAAAACAAACAAATTTCCTGCATTAAAATCCAGCTCCATTAACTGAAACTGCAGTAAGATTTAGGGTTAGGGTTAGTTAACTCCAATATTCCCTATTCATTCCCTCCTCTGGATTTTCTTTTTATGCATCCGTAAAATGGTGGATGTTGTTTGTTTGGGTGGGTTTGGGTTGTTTTTATCCCAAACCTAAGCGTCTGTGGTTTTTTCTACACAACAGGATCCATGTCAGTGAGTCTTGTGACCTGGAGAATCTGACATCCCTGGTGAAAGGGTACATCCCCAATGCCACGTTCTCGGGACACACCCAGTATGAACTGAGATATAAACTGCCTTTAGAAAATGTGAATAAATTCCCAGGTAATGTATATGAAAATAATTGAGGATTATTCATAGAGAAAACCAATAACGACAAATCTGTGGAAGAAGAAATGCAAAGGGAGATTTTCTACAGGAGTCACATCAGGACTTCAAAACCATCGCAGTTTGGGTTTTCCCCACAATTTTATCATACTTAAGATCAAATTGTGCAACAAATGCTTTTTTACTGCTTGCAGTGACAAACCCTGCAGGCTAAACTGGGCCACATCTATTACTGAGAGTTCAGTTCTCTTTCTGTTAAATGAAAAGACAGAGATAAGAGAAAACCCCACACAACCTGCGTTGCTCCATGCCCATTTCTCACCCACCATGCCCATCATTTCAGCCTGACCATCCCACAGAGGATGAAAACATTCTGAAATGTTGGTGCTAAGCAGAAAAACACCTTCCATGAGGGATGGCTCTGGCAGTTTTGTGTTCCTCCACACCTTTGTGTCCTGGCAGTTCATTGCTTTGCTGCGTTCTCTGTCACAAGAGATGCTCCAGTCAGGTTGGCTCAGCTGAGCCAGAGTGGTCTGGATCCCTGTGCTTATGCCTTTATTTTATCTCTCTCCTCCAGATCTGTTCAGTGGCCTCGACAGCTGCTCTGATCAGGGAATTATCAACTATGGAGTCAGCATGACAACCCTGGAGGACGTGTTCCTGAGGCTGGAGGGAGACGCCACGGCCAATCAAGAAGGTAAAATTTACAACCCACAGCCAAAGAGATCAGCTCCTCTGCAGTAACCTCCAAAGGTGCCTCTTAAAATTCCATGAATCCCAACCTAGAAGCTGGTCTTAGACATGTGCATGTGGAAACTCTCTGCAGACGAGCCCGTCCCTGGGGAGGAGGAGTGGGGAGAAGCAGGACCAGGCTGCCCTGAGGAGGCCGGGCCGGGCTCCCTGCTGCTCTCGGCCTCCGGCACGGCCTCGCTGCAGGGCCTGGCCCTCTGGAGGCAGCAGGCCTCCGCCGTGGCACGGCTGCACTTCTTGAAGCTCAAGAGCTCGGTGAAGAACCTGCAGTCCATGTGAGTACCAAGGGGGTCCTGCAGCAGAACAGGACTCCTGGACAGCTAGCCAATGTGATTAATCAGAAGCCAATTAATTGTTCACATTGTGCTCTATTTATACATTCTAATGCTACCGCACGCTAATCACACATTTCTTGATTGGTGCCTCTACCTTGTCCACACACTCTGCGTGCACTTTTCAGGATACATGGTTGGTACAGTCCAGTGCTTCACAGACTTTCACTTTTTTCACAGCCTTTATCTAGTTCTTGTGGTCTTGGCATTTTGTTTCTCAGCCTCTTCTTTCTTAATTTAGCACAATTTATGTCCCAGTAACCTTGATGAATTCCAGAGAGCAACCAAAAACGGTTTGGCTGGAGCACACGGCAGCCCAAGCTGTTCAAATCCATTGCTACAGGGTTATCTCCTGGAGGTCTGGAAGTGGATATGGTCACACCAGGGGGGACAACTTCCACACCCCAGTTTCCATGAGTTTGGGTTAATTGATATGAGGTTTTGGCTAGGAATGATCTTGGTCATCTGCACTCAGAGGAGGGGAAAGCTTTTTGCTTCCAGTGCCAGTAGCACAAAATCTCTCTTTTGTGCGTTTTCATTTCTATGCTGAATAATTTATGCAAGAGAAACCCATTTTCTTTCTGAAGAAAAGAATCATTTAGAAATACTTTTTATGTCAAATGGAGGAAGTTTTAAAATAAGTCAGTGTGTACAGAGAGTGCTTTCAGGCTTCCTCTGATTTTTTTTTTTTTTAATTTTTTCATGTTGCTAGTGTTTGAACTCATTTGGCTCTGCTGGTGTTCAAGCTGGAGTTCCTGGTAGGGCACAAGGAGCTAAAGGAAGATGCTGATTTATGAGAAACTTGTACCTAATGGAAGTCTGAAAGGCATTTCATGGCCCTAAAATGTTGAGCAGTCTGAATCTGAGGTTCTCTCCCTGCTACACTTTGAATCATTTGGTGAATGATCAAGGTTTGAGACTTCTGGAAATAAAATTCTCTCTGGTCATTGGTGACAAGGCCTGAGGAAATGGCTGGAGCTGTGTCAGGGGAGATTTTGTTGGATTTTAGGAAGAGGTTCTTCCCCCTTGGCACTGCCCAGGCTCCCCAGGGAATGGGCAGGGCCCCAAGGCTGCCAGAGCTCCAGGAGTGTTTGGACACCAGTCCCAGGGATGCACAGGGTGGGGTTGTTGGGGTGCCAAGGCCATGAGTTTGATCCATGATCATTATGGGTCCCTTCTAAGTCAGGATATTCCGTGATTCTATGAAAATTGCCAAAAGTTTCTAACAGAGCGTTGGGTAATCAGAATATCATCCACCATTTCCAGCACACAAATGCATTCTGAACGTCCTTCTGCTGAATATCTCTTTTCAGAGTGTTTATTCATCTCTCTCTTAACGCAGTTTGCTGCTCTATGTGGTTTTTCTGCTTCCTCTGGTGTTGCAACTGTGCGTGGTGTCTGGCTGGCAGAGTGTGAGTGCCTGGCAGCTCTCTCCTGCACGGTACTTCCTGCCCCTGGGGAGGACATCCTACCTGGAGACCACCACCCTCCTGGTCTACAACCACACAGGTGAGGGGAAGAGCTTCTCCTCATCCTTCCCAGTTCTGGGTTCTTGCCAGAAAACAGGAAAGGCGAAAAGGAAAGGAAAATGGAATCATCTGGGTGGGTGCAGATGCAGAGGATCCAAGGGGGGATGAAGGCTTTAACGAGGGAGGAGGGCTTGTCTTTCAAGGGTTGTGAGGGAAACCTACTGTGGCTTCAGCAGCTGGTGAGACTCTGATGAGAGATGTGCAAAAGGGTATCAGAGCAGGTGACATGAGGTGGGGACAGGGTTCTCTTCCTACAACAAATCCAGGTCTCTGTCCAAGCAATTTCAGAGTGTGGGATTTTCAAAGCTGGTACCACACTCCAGGCTCACTCATGCTGAGCCAAATTAATTGGCTGCTTGCAGAGTTTCACCTTCAACATTCCCATGAGTGGATGATATTTCATGCTATTCAGACAGAGAATGACACTGGTATCTTCATCAGATGGGCCCAAAGGAAAATTCACTTTGTAGCACTTCAGGAGAGGCTAGAGAAAAAAAAAGGACAATGCAAAAATTCAGTCTGAAATCCATTAACTTCCTGAAAACTAACGTGCAATGATCCAGCACACATGTGCTGGCTGATCCCCATGGTTATTAGATTTCTTCTGCTTTTGTTTGGTGGTCATGGATTTAAAAATAAAAATCTCAAAGATTCTTTTGTTTTCCAGTGTTATAATGCCTCTGGTTTTGGTCCTCACACCAGGCACAGACATTGACGACTTCATCCATCTGCTCCAGAGCCAGGATATTACAGTGGAAATAGCAAAGGAGGAAAATATCACAGAGGAGCTAGAACACAACGGCGCTATACGAGTCTTCCGCGAAGGGCAGGTGAGGATTTTTCTCCCCTCCCTCCAGTCTCCTCACAACAATTGAATAATTAAGCAAGGTACCTTTATCAGCTCTCCCTGTGGGATGGCCCTGTTGACTTTTTGTAAGGCACAAAAATTAGGAAGTGTTTTGAGCAGTAAAGTCCGTGCTAGAGGAGACCTTATCTCCCTGACCTTCCACCTCAAAATGTACATTTTTAGCACAGCTATACAGACTTCCAATACTTCCAATAATTTGGTTTTTTAGCAAACAAGGCATAAGCAAAGCTATTTCAGGCCTGGATTTTCCTGGTGTGCTCCTTTTCTACTGCTTCCCTGCAGATGAGAAAAGCCAGGCGTTCTCACCTTGTTTTCCTGCTCTTTGAAGAGCTACAGGTTCACCGTGCTGTGCCACTTGGAGGCTGTCAACTGCTTCCCAGTGCTGGTGAACATCATCAGCAACGCCCTGCTGAGATCCTTCAACTCTACCAGGCACATCCAGATCTGGAGCCACCCCTTTTTCTCTGTAAGTGAAGCCAGAAGCTGTCAGAAAACTGTTTAAGGTCTCACTAATTCATCAGATTTTAATGGGAAGCCTTGTAGGGCTGTCTGAACATGTAAACCCATCTTCCTTCATGGTGCCTCTGGAACCACCACGTTTGACTTCAGGAAAATCAGATTTTTCCCATGTGGGTCTCAAGGGCTGCTGGGTGGAAAGGGTGGCTGGGAGGGATTCTCCAGGAGGTTCCTTATTCTCTCCAGCACATTATTCAAGCTTTGGCCCATCAGTTGATGGAAGAGAGAGCTCCCCAGAAATCTGGGATGGAGGAGTGGGACCTGCACCACCCATCTCTCCTCACCAGCAAGCTCTTTGCACGGCTCTGCTTTGGGAAAACCTTCCCAAATTTGGTTTCAAATCCCTCTTTTTGTTTATACCACCCTGTAATCCATGAGGAATGCAGTAAAATGAATGGTAAAATGAATTGTAGACATTTTCCACAAATGCTTTGTTCTTCTGTTTTCAGCTGGCCAATCCAAAATACTGGGATTTTATTATGTCCATTTACCTCATTTATATGCTGCTGTTATTCCCTGGTTTTCCTCCTCACTTTGCAATGGGCTACACACAGGATTGCAAGGTAAATCCCTTGGAATGGAGCATGTTTGGGGTGGGCAGAAGGGATTACAACTCCATTGCCAGAAGGATGTTTGAGTACAGAATCATGGAATCATCTGGGTTGGAAAACACCTCTGAGGTAACTGAGCCCAGCCCTAGGATTGGCAGCTTGGGGTGTTTTGATCCATGAGAAGTTTTGCAGCCAGCACAAACTATTGAAAGACAAAAGGAGGTTGAATTTTACCCCAGATTTTATTCCCTTTTCATTTCCTGGGGCCATTCCCGTGGGTGCAGTTGGCCAACCAGGCCCGGGCAATAAACTACCCTTTAAAATTGTGCCTTCCCAGGTGGGAGCTCGTGCCCAGCTGAGGATCTCAGGGCTCTTTCCCTCGGCCTACTGGTGTGGCCAGGCACTGGTGGACATCCCACTCTGCTGGATCCTGCTCTTCTCCATGTTTGGGCTCCAGTTTGCCCTGAGCAACATGATTTCTGGCAGCGCCAGCACCACCTTCTTGCTGGTACATCCCATTCTGGTCCTTGCTGGTTTGCTTGGAAGGGATTGAGGAAAAATATTTTGTGTGGGGGCAGCTAAGACACTGTGGGTGCAGATGGTGCTGGAACACTCTTGGTCCTCTTACTGATCTTCTTGTTTCACCTCCTATCCTTTGGGTTTCTCCAGCTGGAAATAAAAGGCAATAAATCTTGCCTTAATGTATAATGTAAAATCTTGTCTTTGCACCTCAGAGTAAAATTGTGGTAATTTCTAAATGCTCTGATCTTACTGTGTGATCATTTCCACTGCTCCCCACTGCTGTAGATGGGTTTCTGGTGGTTTAACTCACTCCATTTTCTCCAACAAAAGCCTTTTTTTCCTTTAGGTCACTGGGATGTTGGGTTATGGAATTTCCCTCGTTCTCTTAATCTACCTGATCTCCTTCAACTCTCGCAAAGGATGGAGCTGTGATCTCTGGTCTTTTATCCTGATAGTGGTGAGCACATGGTTGGATAATGCACTGCAGGGATTGCAGACATTCTGAAATCTTGAGGATGAGCTAGATGTGAAAACACCAAGCAGAGATGGAGAGCATAAATCTGAGTGTGTTTATAGCAGCCAATTCTGTATTAAATTTGTGTCAGCGTGTTCTGTTGCCACAATCCTGCTGTGACATGGGGGAATACCTGGATCCAACCTGAACTGGTGCAGGAATGGAGGCAAAAAATACATTTATCACTCTGCTTGACACTCCACATCCAAGAGATGTAAAGTGTTGGGACATGACCCATCAGACTAGACACTGATCATCCAACCCTGACTTGGAAGGAGGTGGATTATTGGCATGAACTGGGATGGGAATGAACAGGATGGGATCCCATGTTTGACTTTTCTGCATGAAGCAGCCCTGTCCCTGGGAAGAAGTCTCCCCAGCTGGCCCAAAGCAGCAGCCAACCCTCAGACAGAGATAGCTGAGGATCTCCTGCGCCCTCTCTGTCTCTCATCTTTCTCAACTTTTTGTCCATTTTTATAAATTTAACAGGGAATTGCAGAGCTAGACCCACACAGTTTTAAGGAGCAGTGAGTAACCTTTCCCATCAGCTGAGTTACCCTCTTGTTTTATTTTCAGGTGTGCTTTATTTCTCTTTTCGTCGGCAGAATCATCGACCACCTGAGCCACCCCGTCTCCCTCTACGCTTTGTCCCTCCTGGTTCCTGTGTACCCCCTGATGGGTTTTGCAATCGATTTTGTGATTAACTCCCAGGTGAGTGGTGCTTCTGGGCCAGGAGAGGCCTAAAACACAACCCTGGGTCCTCATGACCAAAGTCTGGTGGCAACTGCACCAGTGTCTGGGGGTAACTGCACCAAAAATCTGACGATAACTGCACCAAAATCTGATGGCAACCACCCCAAAGTCTGGGGATAACTGCCCCAAAGTCTGGGGATAACTGCACCAAAAATCTGATGGTAACTGCACCAAAAATCTGACGGTAACTGCCCCAAAGTCTGATGGTAACTGCACCAAAATCTGAGAGTAACTGCCCCGAAGTCTGTTGGTAACTGTCCCAAAGTCTGGGGATAACTGCACCCAAATCTGGGGATGACTGCCCCAAAGTCTGGGGATAACTGCACCAAAAATCTGATGGTAACTGCACCAAAAATCTGACGGTAACTGCCCCAAAGTCTGATGGTAACTGCACCAAAATCTGAGAGTAACTGCCCCGAAGTCTGTTGGTAACTGTCCCAAAGTCTGGGGATAACTGCACCCAAATCTGGGGATGACTGCCCCAAAAATCTGACAGTAACTGCACCAAAGTCTGGAGGTAGCTGCCCCAAAAATCTGACAGTAACTGCACCAAAATCTGATGATAACTGCCCCAAAGTCTGATGGTAACTGTCCCAAAGTCTGGGGATGACTGCACCCAAAGTCTGGGGATGACTGCCCCAAAGTCTGGGGATGACTGCCCCAAAGTCTGGGGATGACTGCCCCAAAGTCTGGGGATGACTGCCCCAAAGTCTGGTGGTAACTGCCCCAAAGTCTGGTGGTAACTGCACGCTGCAGTCTGGGAAGGCTCATCCTGGCTGGGATTTTCCAGCGTGCGTCGTTAAGCGACCCTTTCAGCTCAGATCTCATTTTCCCAGCTGTCCATTAGGGCTGGGGGTGACTTCTTGTGCAGCTGTGACTGTGGATTAGGTAAAAACTCTTAATTCTTTCCATGCAGAGTCATAGAATGGAATCATGGAATGGTTTGGTTTGGAAGGGACCTTAAAGCTCATCTCCACCCCCTGCCATGTGAGGGGACACCTTCCACTAGACCAGGTTGCTCCAAGACACATCCAAGCTGGCCTTGGACACTGCCAAGGATGGAGCAACCACAAAGTCAATCAACTTGGCTTGACCAATCCTAAGAGAAAATCTGAAGCCACGGATCTGTCTTTGCATGGAAAAAAACCTGAGTAATAATTTAGAATACTCACAAGGGGCTTTATTCCATGTCAGCTGATGGGGGTGGTGAAAAGTCAGCTGAGAATTTAACAAAACCCCCAGCTATGTGCACAACTGTTGCTAAATGATAAATTACTGAGGGGTGAAGTCTCCTCTGTCCTGTCCCACTCACCTCTTCTCCACTGGGACCCAAAGCAGAGATGTTTTCCCAGGACAGGACATCTGGAAGGAGAGTCTGGTCCATGTACTGAGACCTGTGACATGTTCTGGTGTAGGAGCAGGGTTCCCAGAGCCAAACATCTGTATCTGTTCATCTGTATGCTGAATGTCTGGGGAAAATCAGAAGTTTTGCAGATATTCAAAGCAGTTTTGAATGTTACTGTATTAACCAGAATGATTCTAAATAATTACATATCTTCATTGAGTATTTATTTTTTATTCTCACAGATTTTCACGGGGATTTTCACTGAGACATTTAGTGAGGCTTCAGGCAATCATGTACTGATTGCTGTCTTTGCAGTAAGAAAACATTTAACATTGCTTTTATTTAGGAATGTGGGTCTCCTGAAGCCCCTCCTCAGGTATGAGGAAGCAGGAGGAGGATCTGGGTGGGTCTGGATGACATTTTACCCGCTGTGCTAGAATAATTTCATGCCTTTGAAATGGGGAAAGCAAAATGAAGTATGCCCAGATCACCTCATGCTTTCCTGTTATTTTATGAATTGGGGTTTTTCTGCCCTCAGAGCTTTCTGCAGTGTTGATTACCCTGAGTTTCAGTGTTAATGGGCCATTTTCACATATTCTGTTTCCCCCACATATTTTATGGCACTGCCACCACCTCAGTGCCAGCTGTGGTGGGAGGCAAGGCAAGGCTGTTAATGTGGCAACCTCTGTTTTTCAGCCTTACATCCACTCCGTGGTGTTCATTCTTCTTCTTCGCTTTTTGGAGTTAAAATATGGAAAAGCAGTGCTGAGACAGGACCCCGTATTTAGGTTTGTATAAACACACATGCACATATGAGATCTAAACTCCTACCCCACTGCTTCTCCTTGAAAACGTTGCATTTATGTCCCTATTTTTAAATATTTTTTTTAATACTGGTGATTTTTTGATGACTTAAATAGCCCCTTAAATGCTGCAGTTGTGTGATAATATAAAGCAGCTTTAAGTTATGTAGTGCCTCCATAGGATGCTGCCTGTGCTGTGGGATGTACCAGCTTCTTTTTTGGTACAAAACAAAGATTATAAACGTCACCATTATCATTGTCATCCCCAACAATAACAATAATGATGATGATGTCAATAGTAATCATTATAATATAGTATAAATTCAGTCCCAGGGAAATTCACTCTTGGTCTATCCAAAATGCACTGGTGGAGAACAAAGGTAAAGAACAAAATCCTAAGCTAAATCTGGTGGGATTTCAGGATTTCCCCAAGAAAAGAAAGCAGCCAGCAGCACCCCAAGGAGCTCGAGGAGGAAGATGAAGATGTCAGAGCTGAAAGGGAAGCAGTGAGAAATGCTGTGGTGGCTCCCAGTCAGGAGGAGGTACCCCTGAGTGTTGTCCTTCTCATTTTGTTTGATTTTCTACCTGGTAAAACACAAACCAGTGCAGGTCAGGGCTCTGGCTGTGTTGTTCTCATGGGGAAAATCAAAATTCCAAAAGTGTGGGCTCCAGGAGAAGAAAGCTCTTTAGAGGAACCCAGATAATAAAGTGTCCTGTTACACCTCATATTTGTGGTGAACTATAAAACAAAGATCTTCAGAAGGTTTTCTGCCTTTTTTTAATGGAAAAAATAACTGAAGGATTGATGCTACCCAAGATAATAAATTAATCTTGCTCCTTCCCCCCTGCTTTCAGAAATCAGTCATTATAGTCAGCAATCTGTGCAAGGAATATAAAATAAAGCAAGCTGGCTCACTTTTTAAGAAGAAGAAGAAAACAGCCACCAAAAACCTTTCCTTCTGTGTTAAAAAAGGTGAGAACTGGGACTGTCCTGCCTGACCTGTGGTGAACCCCGAGTTAATTCTCAGTTACCTGAGCAAGGACAGAAAGGTCAAATCTATTTGTTCTGTTGTTAAAGCACCTTTAGTCTGGGCTTGATGTGTTAATGGTGCATCCTATTAATGACCTGTGATTGTGCATTATCTAAAATAAAGAAAAAATAAAGATCCTGGGGAGAGGGGACTTCAGCAGTAGCTCCTGGGACCAATTGACACCATCAGTTTTAAGTTGAAATCTCATGGGCTCTCTGAGTGTGTATTTTATACAATAAAACCATTTATTTTATATGATCTTTGATATTAGTATGCTGCCTTTTCTATTTTTTCTTTTGTGGGATTGTATATATTGATATATTTATGATATATTTATGATATATTTATGATATATTTATGATTCTTCTTGTATATTTATGATATATTTCTCAAAGGGGGAATAGTCCTAAGAAATTCTGTGCATTGATTGCAGGAGAAGTGTTAGGACTTCTGGGGCCCAACGGAGCTGGGAAAAGCACAACTATCAAAATGATCACTGGAGAGACAGCCCTGACTGCTGGGCAGGTAGGACTCACCTGGGGACAGGGGATGGATCCATGACAAAAAATCCAAACCTTGCACCCAGGCTAAGCTATCCTTTTTATCAAGGCTGCAATTTTTGTCAGAGCATTTTTAGTGATCAGGGTTTTAATCGAGTTCATCGTGCTATTAAATTAAATAATGTATTAATGAGGTGATGGTGAGCTACTTCAAATTTTGATAAGCTGTTGCATCTGCCCTAATTGCCATGTTTATATTTAAGAACAGTGTGAAATCACTCCCTCCCTGTGGGTTTCCTCACCTAAATCCCATAATCTTCCCTTGAACCACCCCTTGGGTGGGAAAAATAGTAAAGGTAAGAAGACTTTCAGAAAGCTGTGACAGCAGACCTCAGGAACAGAAAGAGCAGAGAACTCAGAGCTAGCTACAACTGCAGAGTCTGAAAGGAGAGAAGTTGCAATAGTACAGCAAGCAAGGACGTGAAGCAATAGCTTGAGTTTTAGGCTTGATAGACCTTAAGACTGCAGAAAAATATGCCTAGGATATGAACTGGGGTTTTTAGAATAGTAAAGGTAGAAGGTTTTAAGGTTTATAGTAGAAGGTTTTAAGCTTAATACTGGAGTATTGTGTATTGTTAATAGAGAGCAGAGAAGCCAGCATTGTGTGAAGCAGGTGTACCTGTGCTTTTAGTGATTGGCTAGAACAATTGTCTGTAAGCTTTAGCAATGTGCTGTTGGCCAGAAAGTTTTTAAAATGCTCCATAACAAAGAAATCTTTGGCTGCTGCTGGCTGTATGTGAGCTGTTGCCATCTTCCAATTGTCTCAACCATGTAATGAGGCTGATGCTGCCCTAAGAGCTCAAGGAACATATCCCAGCAGTCCCATCCTGTTCCTGAAAAAACCCCACCACAGCCTTGTACTGGGCAAGGCTGTGTGAGAGGACAATGCCCAGCCTGGTTGTGCAGGTGCTGATGAAGAGGGGAGGTGGAGGAGGCTCCCAGGCTCCTGCATTCCTGGGATACTGCCCCCAGGAGAACCCCCTCTGGCTGGAGCTCACCCCGCAGCAGCACCTGAGCGTCTACGCGGCCGTGAAGGGGCTGCACCGGGAGGACACGGCTGCTGCTGTCCACAGGTACACCTGGAGGGTGGGATGGCCCAAGTGCCACCCCTCAGCCATGGGGAGGGGACCAGAGAGTCAAAATTCACAGAGGAAACCTGGAAAGAAGCGTGGGAAACTCAGCTGCAAAAGTGCTTTTGTGCTTTAGTGATTTAGTGAGTGGGTTAAGAAAACATCCCATTTTCCTAAGTGTGTTTGGTGGGGATGAATTTTCCACTAATGCACTCTTAAGAATGTTATCTTTAGGCAGCTTTTCTGAAATCTCTGAGGTTAGAGTTTGGCACCACAAGAAAGGGTGCTGAGCTGACACTGGCAAGGGGGAATGGATTTGTAATGCTGTTGACACTGGTGATGGGTTTAGAAAAGAGCTTGTGGCTTATTCAGTGCACTCTGCTTCAAATAGTCACTGCATTTTAGTAACACAATAAATGTTTAATGAAAACAAGCAGGAGTCAAGAGCAAGGGGAGAAAAGTTCCTTTTCCTTGTCATTTTGGGAACCCTTGATGAGAGTATTGATTTGGAGTAATAAAAATGTTCTTTTTTCATTTTCCCCACAGAATTGTGAATGCTCTGCAGCTTCAAGACTACTTAAACAAAAAAGTCAGAAAATTACCCCCTGGGATAACCAGAAAGGTAATTTTTTTAAAATTACTAATTAAAACTCCCCTTTCTGAGTGG
This sequence comes from Urocynchramus pylzowi, assembly GCA_013397555.1. NCBI lineage: Eukaryota > Metazoa > Chordata > Aves > Passeriformes > Fringillidae > Urocynchramus > Urocynchramus pylzowi. The sequence continues at coordinate 87,508 of VZRH01007152.1, forward strand.
AGGGACCAAGCTGTGCCCTGAGCTACCCGGGAGGGAGAGCCTCGTGCTGGGCGGGGTGACGGAAACGAGCCTTTCCCAAACCCACGTTTCATAAATCAGAATTCCCATAAAGGAGGAGGTGCTGTCCACAGCTGTGCATGGGCACAGTGCCAGGAGGTTTGGCTGAGTCCCTTTTCCCTGTCACAGCTGTGTGTGGCACTGTCCTTGCTGGGCAACCCCTCTGTGCTGCTCCTGGACGAGCCCTCCACCGGCATGGATCCCAACGGGCAGCGCTGTGTCTGGTGAGCAGGAAAAATGATAAAGAGAAGTGTTCTGGAAGGTTTATTCTGATTCTTATTACTCTTTCTTCTAGTTACTGTTCATAATTTTTTCATTGTACTCTTTAAAAGTTTTGAGGCTACTTTGCCTTTCTCCTAATCCCACCTCACAGCAGGAAGTGAGTGCATTAGTAATTAGCCAGCACTGAACCCATCACACTCATTGGTACATTAGCCAGAAAATCTCAAAATTGGAGAAATATCAAATTAGCAAACCAAAACCACTACATTAAATTAGTGTTCCCACCATGGGCATGGGGCCACCACCATGGGAAAGGGATGGTAAGTCAAAAGGAGATGTTTAAAGTTTTACCCCATGAAAAGGGTTTTACCCCATCCAATGATGGTGCTGTCCCTCACATTGCAATGGTTCTGTTGGAAAATACGTTTCTTGTCTCTCTCTAACTCAGAGATGAGCAAGGAGAGAGAAAAACTATTTTACCTTCATCCTTTTTGCAAGATTTAGGACAGTCCTAAATGGGATTTGAGAGAATTCATAAAGAGACTCGAGTCAAGAATATTTTTGTCATTATTTCAAAGCATTACCATGTGCTCATTAATCTAAAGCTGCTGCACGTGAAAATTTTATTCTTATTTTAGGGGAAAAGCATTTGGATGGACAAAGAACAGTGATACTTCTAGGGAGTGTTAGATTTTGAGGGGTTTTTTTTCTCACTCTGATCCTCAGGAAAACAATCCGAGATGCCCTGAAGACCAAGGAGTCAGGAGCCATCCTGACCACGCACTACATGGAGGAGGCAGAGGCCATGTGTGACCGTGTGGCCATCCTGGTGTCCGGGCAGCTCCGGTGGGTGACAGCCCTGGCTGGGCTGGAGCTCGCCCCAGCTGCTGCTCCAGCCTCGGGTTCCATGAAGTGTGCCATGGTTTCCTTCTTGTTGTAGTGTGTTTTTATATTTTGTAATACTTTGTAATAGTTTTTTGTATTCCTTTAGTTTTCCTAAGTAGTTTACCCCAAACTGTACCCCTTCCCTATACCTATGTTAACATTCTCCTGGGTTGAGATCATCCCCAAACCCCCCACCCTGACCCTCTGTCAATCACTCAGCATCCCATCCTCTCTATCCAGAGCCTTTGGCCAAATCTATCGTGTGATTAGCTGGAGGCCAAGAGTCAACCCCCCAAGAAGTATCCTATAAGTTGCCCAAAATGTCCATTCCTTAAGATCCCATCCCTTTAGCATCCTTATTGGTCAACAAATGTTATCTGCTTTTGTTTCCACCTCCCTTTAAATGTAACCTTGGCACAGCTCCCGGGGCTCTGAGCAGGAGCCCCCTGAGGTTGCAGGAGTCCATCGGGAGCTCTGAATAAACCTTGGAATTACCCCTGCTGAGAGTTGGCCTTTTTCTCTACCACTGTCTTCAGTGTCTCTCCTGCTGCAAAGGCCACTAGCCCAGGTGCCATCAGTGCCCTCGGGGCACAGAGAGTGTCCCCCCTCTGAGTGTCCTCAGAGTGTCCCCCCTCTGAGTGTCCTCAGAGTGTCCCCCCAGTGTCTGCCGACCGGGGCTGGCCGGGGTCCCTGGGAGGCTGGCAGGGAGACCAAAAGACACTTCTCAGGAAGGAGCAGGTGCTGAGGTGACAATGATTTCACTGTCATCTCCTTTCCTCCCTGCCCTGCAGGTGCATTGGCTCCATCCAGTATCTGAAAAACAAATTTGGCAAAGGATATCTCCTGGAAATCAAGGTCAAGGATCCAGAGAGCTCTGATGCTCTGCACGCTGAGGTTCTGAAGATTTTCCCGGGTGCAGCACGTCAGGAGAGGTAAAATATGGGATGAGGAGTGGTTCCAACACTGCCTCATCCCTGAAAACATGCCTGGTGGGCTGGCCAGACACAGGATCTCAGCTGGAGAGGGATGAACAGCTCCCTGTAGGGGATCTGATTTATAATGTCACCACATCCAGCCCTCCTGTGATCCCAGCAGCAGGACATCCATAAAGGTTTGACCCCAGAACCTCAATACAGAGCAAGAATCACCTTTTCTTCTGTTTCCTCAAGGTTCCCCTCTTTGCTTGTCTACAAGGTAACAATGACAGATGCCCTGCCCCTGTCCCAGTCCTTCTCCAAGCTGGAGGAAGGTAAGAGCAAAACCAGGTGACTTTTTGAAAAGGCAGACCAGCAGCTGCTCATTTTCAACCTTCTTCCCATTTCTCCACAGCCAAACGAAGCTGCAGCCTCGAGGAGTACAGCTTCTCCTTGAATACTCTGTCTCAGGCAGGTGATTTTTATTTGTGCTGTAAAGGCAGCAGCAGGGACAAAAGCTGCAGCCAAACCCAGGCTGGAGCAGTGGCAAAAGGCAGCTCCACCAAAAAGCTGTCTGAGGGTGGTGGGTGAGGGGTTCTCTGCTGGCAAAGTGGTGGAAAAGGGTTTGGTTTTTTTTACTGCTGGGATTTTTCATGGTGGGAACAAGTCTGGCTGAAGTCTCAGACCCCACTTGGTCGAGAAAGGCACACAGCACACCCAAGGAGGGAGCTGCCCATGCTCAGCCCCTCTGGCTGCCCTGGAAACAGCAGATTATTTATTGCTGCTTCTACAAGGCTGGTGGCAAAGATGAGGAATGCTGAAGTCAATCCACTGGTGGGGAAAACCTGTATGGAAATACCTACAGGCAGGGCATGCCTGTGTGGTTATTCCAGAGAGCACAGGAGGCTCAGCTCCTGATCCCAAAAAGCCTCTCCACACCTCTCCCAGGGCTGCAGAGCTGTGCCTCCTGCAAAGGAGCATCACAGAGGAATAACCCAAGCATTATCTTGCCCATTTCAGGTGTTTCTGGAGCTCTCCCGAGAGCAGGAAAAGGATAATTTTGATCTGACTTTGGATGGGACTTTTGACTGGAAACAGCTGCAGCAGGAGGACTGTTAAATGCTCATTTATGCATTGCTCAGTATTAACCAAACTGCACATATTTACTGCCACTCTCAGTGTACATGGAGAGGGGAACAGGCTCCTCTCTGATGCAGAAGATGTTTCACCTGCCCTCTGCAGGGCTCTCAGCCCTGCTCCAAGCTGCACTTCCAAAGGCTGGCTGGTCCAGTAGTGCCTGCTCTGGTGAGAGCTCCTGGCCAGCCAGGCAGGGTGAAGCAGGAGGACTGAAAGCTTTGCAGAAAGAAGGGTCCTCATCCATCTCTGGGGATGAAATCTCTCTGGATTTGGGCGCATCAGGGAATCTGGACACGCTCTGCCCTCCTGGGTTCCTCTCCCACCCATGTCTGGGACTCTGCCTACGAGGTGTTCTCACTGGAATTTGCACTCCATTTTTATGCCCTTCCAATAAATGTCTCTATAGAAACTGCAGTTCCACCCTTATCTGTCATCATTGCTGGGGACCCTGAGGAACAGCTCCAACTGCCTCCCCTGGGGATGGGGATGCTGCAGAGGGCAGGGAGATGTTTACCTGGCTCAGCAAAGGCTCAGCCCTGCCCTCCCTCCACTCTGGGCCAGTAGTTGTTAGTCCTTCCCCTGGAAATCACCCAGGCAGAGAAGAGAAGGTTCCAGGGATTCCTAAGAGCCCCTTCCAGTAGCTAAAGAGAGCTGGAGAGGGACTTTTTACAAGGGCATGGAGTGACAGGACTAGGGAGAATGGTTTCAAACAGACAGAGAGCAGGTTTAGATTGAATTTGGGGAAAAAATTCTTCCCTGAACAGAGGTGAGACCCTGGCACAGGGTGCCCAGAGGAGCTGTGGCTGCCCCGTCCCTGGAAACATTCAAAGCCAGGTTGGATTTGGTTTGGAATAACCTGGTCTAGTTCAAAGTGACCCTGCTCACTGCAGAGGGGTTGGATTGGGTGACCTTTAATGGTCCCTTCCAACCCAAATTGTTCAATGACTTCCCTCCTTTTATCCCTGTGCCCAGCTCATTTGCAGAGGTTAAAACTCTCACAGAAAATGCTCAGTTCTCTCCATGCAGTCCCAGTGGTGGCTGTGTTGCAATCACTGCTTGTGCACATCCCACACTCAGCTCCAAAACACATTTTGGCACTTGGAGGACACATCTTCAGAGACACCCTGGTTGTTTCCTTTTTTTTTTTTTTTTTTGGTATAATTAAAAAGAAACTTTTGTAATTGTGTTGTTTATTAACTACTTTGTGTTTTATAGTTTTATTATAATATATTTGTTTATTACTTGTTTAAAGTTGTTGCTTGCACAACAGCTCCCTTGCTACTCTGCACCCCTGAAAAATGGGTAAGTGAAGTCACCAAACGTTTGTGTCACCTTTGTGTGAACATTTGTTCACACACTCAGCCCTGGGAAATTGGGATTCTCTGAAAGGGAAGAGTTTTATTTTCTACTCTGGGTGTATCAGTAGTAGTGGAGAACTCAAGCCACGAGCCTCCAGAGATAAATACCATTTATATGACCCATTGCTGTTGGATTTTTTTCTTCAGCATTTTGTGGTTTGTGCCTCTGCAGATGCTGCTGGTGGTGGGGCTTTGAGTGGGTTTGTGAAATTCCCTGGCTCCCCTCTGCTCCACCCTCTGTGTCCTGCTGGGACACACAGAAATCTGGGAAACCTTCCCTTGACCACCCAGCAGGATGGGACCTGCTCCCTTTGCAGACCTTTGCATGATGTAAAGACTCAAACAGCACCAAAATCCCCTGCAAACAAGTCCTGTCCCAGAGAGGGCATCTCTGGAGCTGGGGAGGGGAAAGAGGAATTCCTTCTGACACCTCTTGTGCTGCTGTTTCTCCCAAGGAACCACCACCCTTCCCTTCCACAGCTCTGACTGATTATTCCCCTGATATTTGACATTTTCCATTGCAGAGGAAGGTGAAGCAAGCAGAGCTCACTCCATCACCTCATGCACAAGGAGGAGAAGGAAAAGACCCCCAGAGAGTCCCCAGAGAGGAGCTGGTTGGAGCTGGGGCTTTGCCTCAGCCCAGAGGGAATGGGGCCAGGGCTGGTGGCACTGCCAGCACACAGGGGACAGTTCCAGGTCCTGGCCCACAGCCAGCACTGGGAGAAAGAGGTTCTGTCACCAGCAAAAAGCAGAGTTCAGCTGGCAAGAGGGAACAAACAAAAGTTCTCAAAAAGTTCACAAGGACTTAACTTTTCCATTGGGAAAAAAAAAAAAAAAAAAAAAAAAAAAAAAAAAAAAAAAAAA
>VZRH01007152.1:93722-125935 GCA_013397555.1 Urocynchramus pylzowi
TCCCAGCCCAGAGTGAATCCATCCTCCCAGCCTGGGGTCAATCCATCCTCCCAGCCTTGGGTCAATCCATCCTCCCAGCCTGGGCTGCTCCCCGCAGGGACCTGGCAAGAACTCGGCCTGACCAACAGGGAGAGTCTCATTTCTCACTTCTCATTTCTCATTTAACAATGCCCTCTTTATCCAGCAAGGGGACAAAGCACACAAAGGGCCATTCAGAGCTGCCTCCAGTGCCGTGTTCCAAATTGTCCCCCTGGAGTGACAGCGAGGAGCAGCCCAAGCCTTCCTGGCTAGGTGAGAAAAACTCACCCTGTTGGTGTTTTCTTGAGTGTTGAGGACCAAGAGAGACAGGCATGTGTGTGCTCAAGGTTTGGGAGCCTGGGGACAGTGTTTGACCCTATGGGATTTGGGGACCAAAGGGGTGTTTGATGTCTGGACAGGAATATTGGGGTTTTCCAGGTCTTCTCAAAGCTGTGAAGGAAATCAGCATTAAATGCTGATCAAGCAACACCTCTGAAATGCAAGGAAGCAAACCCAACAAAAGTGATATTTCTGAGAAGTCCAAGGAGCTTCCCAAAAAGCAGTAATGCAAGCTCCAAAGCAGCTGAGCCAGAATCCTGAGGCATGGGAGGAGGGGGAGGTTTGGGATGCCAAGGCCAGGGCTGGTGTCCTGCAGAGGAATCCCGTGGTGGGGCTGTGACTTTGTGTCCTGTGCAGGTGCCTGTCACATCCCCCAGCCCAGTGCAGCTCCTCACAGTCCCTCCTATATCGCCCTGCAGGCACCTCCAGATCTTGGAGCTCAGCTGGACAAAGCCACACTTTGTTCCAAACAATCCAGGCAAAAAAACCCCAAATTGACAGGAGACAGGAGTGACATCAAGGAGAAAGCTCCTTGTGTGTGTCCTGAGAGGAAAAGCACTGTGAGCAGGGGGTGTCACCAGATCTGGGCACCTCCAGCCCCTTCAGCACAGCTCCTGTCCTTGTAGCACCTCTGCTCTGTCCCAGAGCGGAGCCAGATGTTCTCCAGATGCCTTGAGAAGGCTGACCTAGAGCAGAGCTAAGGAATAAAGCAGGGATTTATGAAAAGGATCTCCTCCATGGATCCACCTCGGGCAGCACCAGAGCCCAGCCAGGGCTGCACCCAAGAGGAACCAAAATGGCCCCAAAATGCACGGCCGCTCCCGGGGGCTCTCACTTTTACAAGTTCTGCTCCATTTGCACCTTGGAGTTCATTGTCCCATTCCAGCTTTAGCCCAGGCAGTCCCATCCTGCTTGTTTTTCTCTCTCCAGCCCACGTTGGTTGTGCTCTTGGGCCTGAGGTTTGGATCATTTGTCCTTGGTCCCCAGCTGGAGCAGGAATTGTTTTGTCTCCCTGCTCTGTGCAGAGAGCTCACCATCCCATAATATGAAGCCTAGACTTACACACCAAAGCAGAATAGAATCTGAAAAATACAAAAGCTAAAACCTGAGCTGTCACTCCAAGCAGCAGAAATGAGGCAAGGCAGATGCTGGCAACCTCCATGGCTCAGAGGCCAATTCTCTTTTTCCATCCACTTGAGACAAAAGAGGAAATGGGGGTTGGGTTCCTTGTCCACGTGTGGAGCAGAGCAGAGTGGATCAGCTCCTCAGCCAGGGAGTACCAGGCTTTTGGAATAGCATCTCTCACCATTCAATTTTTAAAACATTTCAGGTTGAATTACTCTGCAGGTGAAGCTGACAAGGATTTTCCTCCTGCTCTGCTGCTTCCTGATTCATCTCAGCACCTCAAACCCCTTTGGAGGCTTCCAGCCCCAAATATTCTCTTTAGCAGCAGATGGCTCAAATATCAGGCAGAAGACAACGTGTGGCTGTGGCAGGAGCCAAACCCAACAAAAGATTTGCTTCAAAGCAGGAGGAAGGACAGCGTGTCCAGCTGGGAAAAGCAGGAAATGGTTTCTGAAAGAGTGAAAGAGGGGATGATTGTGTAAGACATGATGTTTCAATTAGAATGGTCCTGAATTATAGCAGCAGTTCATGAACTCTGTTCTAGAACTCTGTTCTAGGCAGAGTGGAGGTGTTTGATTTGTTCCTGTGCATCTCCATCCTGGCACAGACATCAGATGGTTTTATGGACAGGTGAGGGAGGACATGGGCTGTGCATCAGCTGAGCCAGGGACACCCCTGAGTGTCTGTGATCCTGGTGGATAGCACTGGCAGGAGGATGGAATACACCCCTTGCTCAGGGCTTTGTGCTTTTCAGGATGAGTTTTGGCTATTTGAAATTATCAGAAGCCATCTGGGCCAGCAATTTCCCTGGAGAGCTGCTGGCTTGGCTCAGAGGTGGTGGGTGGATGTCAGCAGGACACTGGGTGCCAAAGGCAAACCATGCCCATGGGTTTGGGGCTTGCTGGAACAGGTTCCCCTGGGTTACTGTGCCTGTGAAATATCACAGGTCTGCTGCAAGAGTTGTCACTGCTGTCACATCCCTGTCTCTGCCAGGTAAATGGATGTAGCTTTAGGAAATTAAAATGCCTGTAAAAAATCAGCTCTTGCAGGTGGCTACAGCAGCTTTGCCCTTGTTTTGAAACTTTCTTTCTTTCTTTCTTTCTTTCTTTCTTTCTTTCTTTCTTTCTTTCTTTCTTTCTTTCTTTCTTTCTTNATTACTTGGCTGTTGATGTTCCATTCCCATAGGATTCAAAGCCCATTAATAGCAGCAAATTTAGTTGGTTTTTTTTCTGAAGTTACATGTTCACACCCACCCTTCTGTATTTCCCTTCCCTTCCCTTCCCTTCCCTTCCCTTCCCTTCCCTTCCCTTCCCTTTATCCCTGTGGCCACCTGAGGATTTCTCCTTGCTGGCACAGCCACAGCTTCCTCCACCCACAGACCTTGGTTTCCTTCAGCCTCATTGTGAGAAATTCATTTCATGTTCCAAAGGCAAATCCTCTCAAGAGTTCTCAGGATGCTAAGGAGGAATTCAGAAAAAAAAAAAAGCAAAATGAAGCAAGGGGGGGAGGGTAATTATTTTTTGTTTTAATTTGAAAATAAATTACTGGCTTTGAATCTGCCATGTGTTTCCCTCTCAGGAGAGGACAGAAGCCTCCTGCCAGCACCGTGTCCAGGGCTCCCCCACATTTCACACAAGGATTTGTGGCTGCCTCTCACAAAGGACTGAGGAGCGAGAAATGAGCTCTGGTGAGGAACTGGTTGCACAACACCTCCTCCATCTGATTCCTCCTCCCCGGTCCTGGGGCTTTCCTGGAAACTGAGGGAGAGCAGTTACAGGGCAAACAGATGGGGATTGACAGATTTTGGTTAACTTCGGATGTGGAAACCCAAGAAGGAAAAACTGGGAGTGAAGGAACTCTTTTTTGGTGGAAGAAATCACCTTTATTTTATTAAAAACTGGCCATGGGCACTAAGTATCACAGTGTGTGATGGCCAAGTGACCAAGGCCAGGCTGGATGTGGCTCTGAGCACCCTGTGACAGTGGGAGGTGTCCCTGCTCATGGCAGGGGGTGGACTGAGATGAATTTTAAGGTCCTTTCCAACCCAAACCATTCTGGGATTCTGTACTTCAAAATCATCCCTTCAAGTGAAACACAGACAATAATTTTCTTGAGCTGCAGCCTCTCCAGCAGCAGGGCTGCAGGTCAGTGCTTCCTCCCAAGCAAACATTTTGCTCTGTCATCATAAGGTTGGAAAAAGCCTCTAAGATCAAACCCAGCCATTGCTGGCTGATCTCTTGCAGCCTCTCTTCCTTGTCAGAAAGGGAAAATTGTCCTTTTTGAGGAAAACAAAAAGCCTTGATTTGCCATTTGCAGCTGTCTCACCTCACCCAAAGCTGCTTGTGGGGCACTCCCACAAGGGCAGGTGGGCTGAACGTGTCCTGTGGGGAAAATGCACCTGATCCCACCTGGGAAGAGATGGAGATGCAGGTGGGATGCTCAGGGCCACCTGGTCCTTGCTCTGCCACGGCCCCCTCCCGCTTTTTGTGCTGCTGCTGCTGGATCTGCTCCGGCAGGAAAAACCTCTGCGAGCTGCTGCTGCTGCTGCTGCTGCTGCTGACACGGCCGGGGGTGCAGCTTCCATACGGAAAATCCCGACAGCTGGGATGTGGGAGCAGGGAGTGAGGGCAGCGGGGAGGGAACAGGAGCCAGCAGAGGCTCTGGCTCTGGGGGGACACGGACAGAGGGTGCCCCGAGAGCTGCGGGATCGGTTTTTCCCTTCTCTCCAAGCGAAACAGACTTTGTGCCTTTTTATTGTTCGTCTGTTTTCCACGCGAAAGTAATTCCGCACACTGGCTTTCCCAGAAAAATGATGCCAGACTTTTCCTTGGCTTTCCTGGAAGCGATGAATCACCTCGCTCCTTTTTTGGGGGGTCCCGGCGGCGGGGGGCGCGACCCGGTGCGACATCCGCGCTCGGGCTGTGCCACCTCCTGGTGACGGCGGGCGGTGCATCCCTGCGGCCCTGCAGCCCTGAATCCCTGCATCCCTGAATCCCTGCATCCCTGCGGCCTTGCATCCCTGCATCCCCTCATCCCCGCATCCCTGAATCCTCTCATCCCTGCGGCCCTGCATCCCCTCATCCCTGCATCCCCTCATCCTTGCATCCCTGAATCCTCTCANCATCCCTGCATCCCTGCAGCCTTGCATCCCCTCATTCCTCCATCCCTGCATCCCTGCATCCCTGCATCTCCTCATCCCTGCATCCCTGAATCCCCTCATCCCTGCAGCACCTTATCCCTGCATCACTGAATCCTCTCATCCCTGCCGCCTTGCATCCCCTCATCCCTGCATCCCTGCAGCCTTGCATCCCCTCATTCCTCCATCCCTGCATCCCTGCATCCCTGCATCTCCTCATCCCTGCATCCCTGAATCCCCTCATCCCTGCAGCCCCTTATCCCTGCATCCCTGAATCCTCTCATCCCTGCGGCCTTGCATCCCCTCATCCCTGCATCCCTGCAGCCTTGCATCCCCTCATCCCTCCATCCCTGCATCCCTGCATCCCTGCATCCCTGCATTCCTGAATCCCCTCATCCCTGCAGCCCCTCATCCCTACATCCCTGCATCCCTGCACCCCTGCATCTCCACATCCCCCTATCCCTGCATCTCCTCATCCCTGTCCAAACCCAGCCCCCCGCAGCTCTGCATCGCCAGGACTGTCTGGTTTTGTTACCCAGCTGAGCCAGCCCAACTTTTATTCCCAGGCCTTTGTCCTGCAGCTCGGCGCCGCTGGGGGGCTTTGGATCCAGGCCGAGGGGAGGAGGAGGTGGAAAAGCTGCCCCACCATGCAGGGTGCTGAGGATGTGGCTGGTGGCCACGGGAGTGCAGCAGCCACCAGCAGCAGGGATGTTCACTTCTTCAACCTGTCCATGGTGGAGCTCTGACCTCACTAGTGGCATCAGAGTTTTGGGGGCAGATGGGTCCTGGGATTCCCTTTGCCCAAAGGGAAATCAATATCAAATATATCCATTTGCTACTGAAGGAAAAGAGAGGAAAATAAATGGGTGTTATTCCAATATATCCCTGTCTCTCCTCCAGTGCCAGCTTCTCTGAAATGCTGCTATGTCCACGCCCAGGGGGTTGGAATTAGGTGGTTTTTATCCAAGCCCAAGCCTTTCTTGGTTTCTATATCATGGGAAGGTATCCCAGCCCTTCCTGCTGCAGTTTGGGATTATTGTTATGTGCAACCTTTAATCCCTGCTCAGCTGAGAAGTTCTGGTCAGTCATGCCTCCGTGCTGCCAAATCAGACTCTCATTTTTTGCAGTCATAACTCTCCTCCCAGTTCCACACCGAGTTCCATAAATCTGTGTCTCATTTCCCCCTGGAGGGGCTGAGGATGCTCCCAGTTCAGGGCAGAAAGGAGCAGTTAATTGGTACGGAAAGAATAACAAATTGTGGGCACAGATCCGAAACCAGGATTTATTTAGGAAGATTTTCTGGTTATTATCTACTTAGGAACAGAGGATTTGTCAGAACAGATCAGAGCATTTTCATCAAATCTGGCATCCTGCATGGAGTGGTGATAGTGAGAGGATGTTCCTGGGGGAAAACTCTCTGAATTCTCTCAGAAGTGCAGGTGCTTGATGCTGTTGGCAGGGGGGCAGAGGCAACGCTGACGTAAAACCAGAACCAGCAGCAAAGTCCAGTCCCTGTCACACTGGGACCAGCTCCAGCCTGAGCTGATCCAGCAGAAGTAGGGGGGATGCTCCCCTGCTGCAGGATGGTGAGAGTTGGCCTTGGGTTATTGTGTTATTGTGTTAAAATAAACACAAATCCTTCCCCAGCTGAGCCCTGAGTCCAGCCACATCCCCCTGGCTCAGCCACAAGGACCCACCGCTCCTCTGTGTCACATCTGGGGGCACAGAGCACAAAACCCCCCAGGCTCCACCAAGAAACACATTTTGGATATTCAACACTGGCATTCCAGCAACAGCAACGTCATCCTGAGCCATGGAGAGCTTGGGCAATGTTCGGTTTATGAGGCGGGGCTGGAGCTGCTGCAAAAGCAATCCCTGTTCTTAAAAAGAAAACATTCTCTTGTAAACAAGAGGGGGAAACCCCCACGTGTGTGTATCCAAAGGAAAGAGGACTGGGAAGTGCCCTTTCCAGTGCAGGGTGAGGCTCTGGGAGGACAGTGGAGATGAAGAGCTGGGCTGGGCTGGGCTGGGCTGGGCTGGGAGCACTGGGGCCGTGGTGGCCTCAGCTCCTGGGTGCTGCTCTGGTTTATAAATAGAAACTATGAGTTATAAATAGAGTTCATCGAGTGGGGCTGGAGGAACGGCAGGGAACCTCTCCAGAAGAGCTGTCTCCAGTTCAAGCACAGCTCCTGGGCTCGTGTGTGGAGGAGAACACCCCGAGAAACCCCTCAGCTCCTGGAGACAGCTCTGGGAATGAGGGCTTCACCTCTGCTCCATGGCTGGGGCACCCCAAGGATGCTCTGTTCTCACCCCACTGTGTTTCCTGGTCAGGGCATCTCTGTTGATGTCCCAGCTGGCCTTGGGTGTTTTATCCCCAGGTCTCAGAGGACACAGCCAGCTCCTTTCCCCTGCCCTGAGGCACATGAGGAAGCTGCTTCCCACACCAGGTGCAGGGAGATTTTCCATCACCTCTTCCAGCTGCCCTGAGCCCTCTGGCTGGGCACAGAGAGAGGAGGATGCACTGGAGCCCTCCCTGGAAAGCCCCGAAGGTGGGTCAGGTTTGCTGGCTCCAGCAGAAGGAGCACACCAGGTGTGGCAGGGTGGCTTTTGTCCGTGTGTGTGTCCTGTGCTGTCCCCTGCCTGAGGGCTCTCAGCCATTTCTCCTAAAGCCACGGATCTGGGGCCATTTCTCCTAAAATCATGGAGGACAAGCCCTTCCAATGGCGTTAACTCCTGCAAGATGCACCTGAGCACATCAAGGGTTACATTACTCTGCCTAAGCTCCTCTGTGCTCCCTGATTTTACAGCTTTTAAATCTTACTTTTCTTACCTGCCTTTCTGTTGGAAACCACTTTTTCTTTTAACATCTATATATTACACCTTCTAAAATGCATCCCTTAATCCCCAAAACTGCACCCAGCAATGCCCAGAGATCCAGGACTGGAAGCGTTTCCCTGGGGAATGTGCTTTACAGAGCCAGCAGGGTCAGGGGGAAAGCAAAAACAACACACACACATGATCAATATTTTTTAAAATAGGATTTGAAAGCAAAGCATGAGAAGCCTCTGTCTGGTTTTAATTTCAAATGGAAAAAAAAATATGGCTATTAATACATGGTAATGTTACTCCAGTGGAAGAACAAAGTGTAGATAAAACCTGCAGGCTTAATAAGGCTCAGGAAAAATCAAATTGAAAGCAAACCTTTGAAAATCTCTAGGTAATCTGTGTTCCATTTATCATGCTTTGGCAATCAGAAAGTAAAACCAGGCTTAACATAATGAGGAAAATCAAACAGGCATTTTTTTCCCCTGCTGCTCTAAAATCTCAGAATATCATCATCACAGAAAAGGGAAAAAAAAAAAAAAAAGGAGGAACTTCTGCCCTCCTGCTGGAGCACAGGGAATTTAATTGCGAAGGTTTCTTCCTGTGTGGCTGAGAAGGTGATGCAAGGCTGGAATTTTTTAATGACAATATTTAAGCTCTCCTTGGTGACAAGGAGCTAAAGCAGCGTTCTTGTCCTGAGCTGGCAGATGGGAAGGCAACAACAGTTTGTAACAGCTGAAAATGGGAAAAAGCCAAAACCAAAAAAACCTGACTTCTCTTGACATCTCCACCTGGCCAGGTCAGCAGCACAGAACTGGCCCCAGGCAGGCTGGGGAGATGCTGAGGACACTGGTGGGGAGGACAGAGCTGAGGAAAAAGCTGTGGGTTTGGTGATTCCAGAGCCCTGAATCCTCCAGCCGCTGGAAGGGGATTGTGCCAGGCGCCCCTGGGAGAGCCTGGCACTGCCCCCCTGCCCAGGCAGGTCTGGGGTACCCAGGGGTGTGCACAGACCCCAGAGCCAGCCCTCATGCCCAGCTCTGGCCGTGAGCACAGGGGGAAGCTGATCTTTGGGAATCAGGCCTGCAAAAGGCCCAGATGGAACCACTGCACTCTGAGGGGGACTCTCCCCATCCTGACACTGCTGCTCCTACAGAGCTGGTCTCAGACACAAACAAGGTGCCTTTTACCCCAGGTACCCCTTTTCCCTCACAGATTTTCCCCCTAGAGCTCGGTTGGAACCCTCGTTACTGAGAATTTGAGACTTTCTGTGCTGGCAGGCACTGACCCCCAGGAGAACACTGCATTGACCTGAGGCCATGGAGAAGGCTCCCAAAATGGAATGACAGAACTGGGATTGTGGGTGTGGAGTTTGGATAGAAGTGTGGAATATCACAGGGTGGAAAACGTAGAGTTTAAGGTTTTTTAGAATATAGTAATATGTATAGAACAAGATGGAGGTTTTAGGGTGGAGGCTGCTCCTTCTTCTCCACCTTCTTCTCCGTGGGTTTGGGTGGTTTTGTGTAATTGGATAAAAAAGTCCCCATTGTGGTTGGTTATTAGGTTAAAAATAAAAATAATTTAGGTGTCATTTCTTAATTGGACAGTTTATCCTTAAAAGGCCTTATGGAGAGAGAGACAGGGCTCCATTTTTAGTTTGTTGGAGTGAAGTGCTGAAGAACTCAGGGTTTGTGAGACTGTGACATAGATCAGAACTAATAAACATCTGAGTCCCAGCAAGAAATACCCTCTAGCACATTTAATCCCAACCTTGGCATAAAGAAGCAAAGAATCCATCAGACCTGGAGGATCTGAACACCTGAGGATGCTAAACAGAGCCATAGCAACATCCTCTCCATCTGCATCCACTTCCCACTGCTTTGTCCCATCTTTTGATCCCCACAGGATGCAGAGGGTCCCACAGGCACCATGAAACCCTTGGGTTTGGGGACACCAATGCATGTGTCACAGCTCCTCCTTCCACTCTGAGGGTGGGGTGTTGAAGCAGGACATGATGCCATCCATGGCTTTTCCATGGTCACGATGCCACGGTCAGGCAGGCCCCTGTACAGCTGGACACAAATCACTGGGTGACCTCACCAGCTGCTGCTCCAGCCTTTTCCTCCCCAGTTCTTCCCCTGCTGCTTTCCTGGGAGAATCCTCATTATTTATCCCACTCAGCTCCTGCCCTCTTGTCTTGGTTTGAACAGACAGGTGTCTGCTGAGGAAGGCAGGAGCCTCCCTTGAAATAGGAAATGCAAACCCCCTCCCTCTGAATTGTTATAATTTTGAAATTAAGGGGCTCTCAGGCAAAGATATGGGAACAGGAATAACAGTTCTTTATTAAGAAAATTTAAAAAATACAAATGCACTAATGCAACAAAAAACCACTGCCAGAGTGAGAGCAGGCCCTGGCCCGCTGTGGGTCAGGGTGGTGGCAGCAGGGCCATCCCAGGGTGGCTCAGCCCTCCTGCAGTGCCAGCTGTGGGTCAGGGTGGTGGCAGCAGGGCCATCCCAGGGTGGCTCAGCCCTCCTGCAGTGCCAGCTGTGGCTCTGCTGGAGCAGGGATCCTGGACAAGGGGGGAGTTTTCCTCTGAAGCTCCAGGGCTGCTGGAGATGGGCCTGGGCTCCCTCTGGGAATGCAGGGCAGAAGAAAGCTGCTCCTCTGGGAATGCAGGGGGCAAAGGCTGCTGGGGTGTTCCCAAAGTCAGATTGGATCCAGGTAGGAATGCTTGGCTCCTCCCCTGGGCAGAGCCTCTAGTGATGGATGATGGAATTTTATCAGCCGTGCAGGGACACTCACTGGCCATGGGCAGCAGATAATTAATAATTAATGGCCCATGAACAGCAGAGATCTCCTGGAGGGAGGATTGGCTGTGGGAGAGATAAAGAAAACTGGGCAATGAACAGCAGATAAAAACTGCCCCAGCTCTGACAGATGGGAATTGAACACACACCCCCATTTCCAGCCTGAGACACCCATCCACTCGACAGCCCAGGCAGGCTGAACCTGCAGCTCTGTGATCCCTGCAAGCACCACCTGATTAAAACACATTAAAAAATAAAAGAGGGATATAAAACTGCCAGTTGCCCACAGAATCAAATTTAATTAGTTCAGCTCAGCCTCTCCCATTTTTCCTTGGTAATAAAACCACTCACTCTGCAATTATGGGATTTTATGTAGGAAAGCAAGTCCTTGAGCTCATGTGGGGCCGTGGGAGAACTCAGAGCAGTGAAGGATGTCCTGGGCTCTCTCTTATCACTAACTGCTGTTTATATGACCCAAAAATAAAACAACATCTCTCCACAGAGGGACAGGCAGCAGGTGTGGATCACAACCATTCCTGGAGCTGTGGTGGCCTCACACAACAGCCAAAATCTCCTCCTTCCCATCCAGAGGGAGGCTCCTCCTCTGCCCATGCACATCATCCTCACCTTCCTCCCTTGCACCTTGCAGGGCTGGGGATGGTCCAGAGCAGCTGCCAAGGGTTAATGAGCAAAATACCCCGAGTGAACCTGGTTAATGAGCATCTCTCCTGCAGGTGAAGAGCTGAGATGAGAATATTCCCTGCTCCAGTGGTGCTGGGATGTGACAGCCCACCAAGGAGGGAGCTGGGAGGTGGGGAGAGACAATCACCTCTCCTCAGCTGGATCACAGTCCCAGCCAAGCTCATCTGCATTAATCTTGCTCTCATTAAAATCAGTTGTTCTGTTTCTAATTCAACCAGTGCTGCCAAGATCAAGAATTAAAAATTGATGAGCCAGTGTCCCTGGGAAAAAAATATAATAAAGAAGAAGAAAGAAAAAAAAATAGGAAGTTCATCATCCAGAGCAGCACAGATTTTAAAATAATAATGAAAAATGTCTGGCTGCTCCTTTGGGCTTGACACTTCCATGAGGGGTGGGAAAATGTACAAAACCTGAGAATGTTACACAATCATGGGAGTCCAGAGGCTGGAGCTTCCTGGGGGCAGCCCCAAAAATGGCCTCACTTATGGGGAAAACCCAAATTCTGAACCCCAAAATTTGCCTCACTTATGGGGAAAACCCAAATTCTGAACCCCAAAATTTGCCTCACTTATGAGGAAAACCCAAATTCTGAGCCCCAAAATTGGCCTCACTTATGGGGAAAACCCAAATTCTGAGCCCCGAAATTGGCCTCACTTATGGGGAAAACCCAAATTCTGAGCCACAGGGGTGGGATGAGCTCGTTTGGCCCCTCTAATCCTGCCTCAGGACAAGTGTCACTGCTGAGGGGACAGCAGCCAGGTGCTCTCATGGGGACAGAGCAGCACCCAGGAGGAACATGTGAGTTAACAGCAGAAGTAAATAATGATTTTTTAAATTCTGCATGAGTGACAAACTCAACATTATTTTTAATACGACCTAATTAAGGTCACCAATGACAATGGCTGGAGACAAAGATGATAAACACCATTTATGTGAAGCAGATGAGAACTTGGAAAAGCCTCTCCAAGAGCCAAAACTAAATAATATTTCAGAGAGAGCCAGCGGCCTCCCAGCCCATAAAAACACCCACAAACTCCAGTGGCTTTTGCTGACCCAGGCTGGGGTGATCCTGCTGAGCTGTCTGGGTCTCTCTCCACAAATCTGCTGTTTTCCCTCATTAAAAGGCACCATGTTTGCACAGTAGAGCTCAAGCAGGAAAACATGGAGCCAGGCCAACCCCAAACTAAGCCTGGGAGAAGTTTGGGATTAACTCCTTTAGAGCCAAGCAGAGGTTGCTTCCTGAAGGAGAATAAATAAAGATGGGCTGTCAGTGATGGGGGGATTTATTTATAGCAGGCATTCATTGCCTTCTGGATCTGGATTAGCTTTCAAGGTGATGAATCAAGTATTAATTAACCTGCTAGGGGGGAAAAAAATAATGGGGATATTAATGTTTTAAAGGGAAGCTTCCAGCTGATGGAAATAAAGGGAAAGAGCAAAGCTGAACTTTCCAAATAAAACCTTTTAGTGCTAGAAAGGAGCAATGGGCACAGAATAAACCAGGTGGATACTCTGGCTGGTAACTGGAAAAATGTAAAACAAAAAAAAAGTGCTTTATTGACATGTCTCCAGAGCTTCAGGGTAGAGAAAGAGTGAAAATTTAATGGCACTGGTGCCTGAGCCAACCCCTGCTGGCACAGAGCCATGTCCCCAGGAGCCACTCTCACCCTGCAGAGTGGGAAGTGGCATTTATCACCTCCAGACAAGGATGCAACAACTGGTTTTTTGCTCTAATTTCCCTCCACAGGTCCCTTCTGGACCCTCTTGCAGTGCAAGCAATGACAATCCAGAGCAGGGAAGCAGCAGAAGGGGCAGGACGTGCTCTGGCTGTTGCACACAGAGATGGGAGCAGCCCTTCACCCTCAGGTCCCACTTTCCCTCTGTCCCACTCAGGGACAGAATTTCCCTTTTTTTGGAGTTCCTGCAAAGCAGCCACGTCCCAAGGAGACCAGCAGGGCTCAGCTGAGCACATGCAGGAGCACCACAGAGAAAAGAGGAATATTTCTGGAGGATCAGACTGTTTTCAGAGCAGAAACGCCCAAATGAGATGTGACACCAAAAACTGGACAGGAGAAAGGAGCCAATTTCCTGGTGGCAGCAGTACAAGAGCTGCAGGCCCACCACAGCATCCAGCTCTCTGGGATGCCTTGGCTGCATCCCCTCTCCTCTCTGCAGCTTCCAAGGGATGTAAATCAGAAGTTTGGAGAGGTTATTCTGCAAACTGAGACACAGCTCTCCTGCAGTCGAGGAGAGACACAAAAAAATCCTGTATTATTCATGGTCTTCAGGATCAGCTTCATCTGCCTCTGCTCCACCCCTACAAACCCAAATCTTTAACAGCTTCAAGCTCTTTTAAATTTTTTTTTATATATATATAAGGAGAAAAAAGCATATGCAGTCCTCCTTTTCCTGCCCATTTTTAGCTTTTTTTTTTTCCCCTCTGCATATTTCCAGTTCTCTACCCACACACAGCCACACTGCAGACAAACTATCCTAAAAAAAATTTGAAAGAGGTCTAAAAAAACAGCAGTAATCCAGGAGGTCATCAACTTCCAGAAAAGCAAACTGGCTTAGGAAACCACAAGCTCTTTCTGTTGTTGTTATTTTTTATAGGGGATTTTTTACAATCTTGTTTTAAAGATTGGCAAGGGAGGGATTCTCTCTTTCCTCATCCTCCTCTGCTCCCCTGCTGTATGCAGACATTTCTCGCCAGCCTTGCTCATCTCACATTTCAGGGCAGAGCAAATGTTTGTGCATGGAGGGGGGGCAGGGATGATGACTCAATTAGACACCTCATAAAAATCTGATTTAGAAAATTCCCTCCCCGGCTGGGAGAGCAGCCACCACAAACCAGCTCAGCCCAGTGCCCCCCTGGCAGACAGAGGCTGTTCCCTGCAGTGAAACCTCTCTCACCCTGCTCAAATGTCACGTACCACGAGGCATCTGCCACTGGAAGTGAGAGACACCCTCCCAGCTCCATGAACCACACTGCCAGGAGGATTTCTGTGCTGTCCCTGCTGCTCTTTCAGCTCCACGGCCTCGCTGTGCTCCTGCTCATCACCCAGCCCTGTGTTCCAGCTGGTTCACTCAGCCCTGGAGCCAGCTCAGCCCTCTGAGCCCTCTGCTCCTGGTGTTGTTCCCATCACTCCAGCCACAACCTCCTGAGCAGCAGAGGAAATCCCGAGGGATGAGCCATTTGTCATCCTGATCCCGTTTTGTACCCACGGCACCTTCCAGTTCCAGAAGGTGGATGGTGGATTGAGGGATGGCACATCCTGCTCCCCCCTGCAGATGGCCAGAGGCACCTGCTTCCTTCCCACTGCTCGGCTGGGACCTGGCCCAAACCACCCACCAGAGGAGCTCTGCTGGGCTGCACAGCCTCCCACTGAGCCAAACCTTCCACATCGTGCAGAACCTTCTCCCACTGAGCAAAACCTTCTCCGCACTGAGAAAAACCTTCTCCACACGGAGAAAAACCTTCTCCCACAGAGCAAAACCTTCTCCACACAGAGCAGAACATTCTCCACAGAGCAAAACCTTCTCCACATAGAGCAAAACCTCCTCCGTACAGAGTAAAACCTTCTCCACACAGAGTAAAACTTTCTCCACACAGTGCAGTACCTTCCCCCCACAGAGCAAAACCTTCTCTCCTCAGGCAAAACCTTCTCCCCCAGTGCAAGACCTTCTTTCTTCATGCAAAATCTTCTCCCACAGAGCAAAACCTTCTCCCACAGAGCCAAATCTTCCACATCATGCAGAACCTTCTCCCACTGAGCCAAACCTTCCACATCGTGCAGAACCTTCTCCCACTGAGCCAAACCTTCCACATCGTGCAGAACCTTCTCCCACTGAGCCAAACCTTCCACATCGTGCAGAACCTTCTCCCACTGAGCCAAACCTTCCACATCGTGCAGAACCTTCTCCCACTGAGCCAAACCTTCCACATCGTGCAGAACCTTCTCCCACTGAGCAAAACCTTCTCCACACTGAGCAAAACCTTCTACCACAGAGCAAAACCTCCTCCATACAGAGTAAAACCTTCTCCACACAGAGTAAAACTTTCTCCACACAGTGCAGTACCTTCCCCACACAGAGCAAAACCTTCTCTCCTCAGGCAAAACCTTCTCCCCCAGTGCAAGACCTTCTTTCTTCATGCAAAATCTTCTCCCACAGAGCAAAACCTTTTCTCCTCATGCAAAATCTTCTACCACAATGCAAAACCTTCTCCACACAGTGCAAAACCTTCTCTCCTCATGCAAAACCTTCTCTCCTCATGCAGAACCTTCTCTCACAGTGCAGAACCTTCTCTCACAGTGCAGAACTTTCTCCACACAGAGCAAAACTTTCTCTCCTAGAGCAACACCTTCTCTCCCAGTGCAGCCATCCTGGCCACATCATCTAAATGTGTCCATTTTCCATGCATGAAGTGTAATCTGAGAAATTGCAGTATTTTAGGACAGGTTTTGATTTGATGGGACTGGCCAGGTTCAGACAGGAAAATGAACAAGCAGTGTTGAGCTCTGGCATGCTGGAGCAGCATCATTTCAAGCAGAACATGGTACTGCAATATTCATACCAGGAAACTCCAATTTCATATCAAAAAGAGCTGAATTTTTAAATTCCCTGGTAGTTTCATAACCAATAACCCTGCAGGCTGTAGCCAAGCTGCAGAAAGCAGCACAAAGACTTTCTGGAACTGTATAAACTCCCCATGAAGCCATGAGGCACAGCAGCCACAGCCACTGGGGCCAGTGGCCAGCTGGACTGGGGTGAGGACTGGTCTGGCTGTGCTGATCACAGTCTGGAGTAACCAAAATCACAGAGCACTGCGAGGCCACAGGATCATGGCATGATCATTTCCATCAACAGCTTTACACCCCTCCCACAAGGAGCTGGTGGTTTCCTTTGTAGGACAGATGATTCTGTTGCACCTCTGTTTCATTTCCTTCTGGGTGAATATGCCTTGTTTTGTGGCTGGGCAAAGTAAATAAACTCATTATTCAATCAAACTTGCCTGGATTTTTATTTTCCCTTTCTGCAGTGAGCCCTGGGGACACTGGGAGGAGTCCAGGCAGGAGAGGGCCCGTGGGCTCCAGACCCCAGGCAGGATGATGTCCATGGGGTCAGTGCCAAAGCCCACAAAACAGAGCAGGGAGAGCATCAGCCAGGGGAGGATTTATCAGCCATCCAAGGCTAATGCAGGTATTTTCCACTGGACAAGTCTCTCCATCTGTCCCCAGAACAGTCCAGCCCACCTGAGTCCTGGTCCTGATACAAACCCCGGATTTCTGGCTGCGTGCTGGAGATAGCACATCCCAGAGTAACCAAATGCAGGGCAAGCAAGGATACTGCCCTTGGATCTCTCCTTTTCAGACAAGAAAACAAGTTCATGGTGATGTAACAAGAGGGTGACCGTTATTTGCCATTGAGCTTCATAAAAATGTGAGGAAAGATGCCTGCATTTCAATTAAGTCCTGGGAGCAGAAAAGAGTGTACCTGGCTAGACTGCAGAGAGATGAACTCATTACTTCATCCACGTCTCAGGCTTCTGCCTGCTTTCCTCTGCAACAGAACCATCAGCTTGAGCTGCAGACAAGGGCTTTAAAAAGCAAATAATCCTTCCAAAAGAGCCAGGCCAGCACAATTCCCACATGTGTGGACTGAGAGCCCTCAAGCAGCCACGTTTCTAGGGAGACTGATGGGCAAACACTCCCAAATCCAAAAGGGCAGAGCTCCCCAAACAGGGGTGTCAGCAGGGAGCTCACTCCAGAATTTTCCAGACAGCTCCAGCAGCTGCCAGGCTTTTCCATGGATTGCCCAGGTTGGATTTTCTGCTGAGAAACACCCTGGGCCTGAGCTGCCCTTTTCATCTCAGGAATGCACAGCTGCAAAAGCCAGGCCGAGCTTCCTCTTGCAGGACCTGGCTCCAGAAGTGGGGATTTGTGCCCAAGCCATGGAGGCCAGGCTGGGACCACATTTTGGGGTCACATTTTGGGGTCACATTTTGGGATCACATTTGGAGTCAGGTTGCACAGGATGAGAGGGATGGGCAGGTGGGAGGTGCAGACACCCAGTTGCCTGTGGGAAAAAATAAAACCAGCGAAACCCATCTGTTGTTTGAGCAGTGAAGTAAAAGCAACCTAAAGCCTCAATCTAGCAAGATTTTAGGACATAAAAAAAAATGAAAGAGCAGTCACCATCAGCATCCTCTTCCCCAGGGCCAGCTGAGCAACCTTCCACAGTGCAAACACTGTCAAGCCCTCATCCAGACCCCCTGTGAACATCTCTGTCCCTCTCACAGTCAGATTCGGTGACTCTGGGCTTGACAAAGACTCAAAAATCCGTGTGCTGCCATTGCTCCTTGTATGATGAGGCTGAAGCAGGCAGATCTCGTGCTTTGAGTGCCAGTTGATAATCCCAGGTGCTGGGAGAAAATTCCGTGTGCCTCTTGCTGGCATCACACAGCCAGATCCACCAAGACCCCTCCCCAGCCAAATGTGTTTAATCCCCAGTGAAACATATCTAAATCCTTAAAGTTAAGCATTTTCTCAGTGTTTTTTTTTTTTTTTTCTCAGTATTTTTAACTTAATAACTAATTACTTGAAGTCTGCAATACAGACTTTTTTGTCTAATTGCAAAATATTACTTAAACTTATGAAGAAGAGGGAAGAAGAAGGTAAAGAAGAAGGATTCATTTTTGTTTTAAAACTTTTCTTTCATTTTTTATATATTATTATATTTTAAAAATTTAAACTCTATGTTTTGTACTTTGTGATATTATACACTTCTAATTAACTACTTGTTAATTAAATTAAAATTACACTTGTAATTTTAGTGTTATTAATCAATTTTGGAAGTTTTTTATGGTTTTAGGTTAAATGTAGTGTTCTTTTAGGAGTTAGAGTCTGTCAGCACAGAAAACTTGAAATTCTCAGCATTTGTCAGAATTTTGTGGAGCGAGGCACAAAGGTGGCCTAGGATTCCCCAGCCTGGGGCAAAACACATTTCACAACCAGCTGACAAATTTGGGCAGTGACATGGTCCTTGCAGGGAAAACTCCCTGGAAGCTGGAATAGCCACGAGCACAGCTCTGGGAGCCACAGAGGCTCAGCCTCTCCCAGCCCTGCCAGGGCTCCCTGCCTTCCCCATCCTGCTGGGAAGAGCTTGGCTCCAGCCCCATGGGCTGGCCACAAGCCCTGTCTACAGGAAGAGATTTGTTCACAGAATCAGAGAATCCACAGAATCCACAGAATCACAGAATCCACAGAATCACAGAACTCACAGAATTCACAGAATCACAGAACTCACAGAACTCACAGAATTCACAGAACTCACAGAATCACAGAATCAGCAGGTTGGAAGAGACCTTCAAGACCATCGAGTCCAGCCCAGCCCCAGCACCTCAACTAAACCCTGGCCCCCAGTGCCACATCCAGGCTTTGTTAAACACCCCCAGGGATGGTGACTCCACCACCTCCCCGGGCAGGCCAGTCCAGAGCTTTATCACCCTTTTTGTAAAACACTTTTTCCTGATATCCAGCCTATATTTCCCTTGGTGCAGATGAGGCTGTGTCCTCTGGTTGTGTCAGTGCTGCCTGGAGGAAGAGCCCAGCCCCAGCTGAGCACAGGCACCTTTCAGGGAGCTGTGGAGTGATGAGGGCACCCCTGAGTCTCCTTTTCTCCAGGCTGAGCCCCCCCAGCTCCCTCAGTTGTTCCTCACAGGGTTTGTGTTCCCAGCCCCTCTCCAGCCTCCTTGCCTCCTCTATTCAAACCCTCATTCACACTGCAGCCACAGCACACAGATCAGGCTTTTTGTCAAACAAATCCCATTCCAAGTGGCTGGGAGCACAGGGAAATCTGTCATGGTGCTGCTTTGAAGGGTTTACAGTTCACTGCAGCACTTCATAGCTGCAGTTGTTTCCACGAGCGAGTCCAAGAGAAGCTGTGAACAGGAAGGAATTAGGCACTCATGCAAAGACCATTAAAGTCAAGGGGAATCTTTCCATTGACTCGAGAGGGTTTGGCTCCCAGCCCTGGATATCTGGGCTGTTGTGGGGGATTTGGAGCAGGAAATGGGAGCAGGACTTTCCAGGTTTTCTCAGCATTTGTTATGGAGTTCAGCACAGAAGGTCTCTGTGCCTGTTTTCCTGCATGTAAATTAAGAAGTGACTGCTCCTCCAAGGTGCAAGGCCCTCACTGACCATCCTGGGCACCTCTCTGCCATTCCTGGGATGGCAGACCTAATACCAGATGGATGGGAGGAGCACATTCCTATGGGAATTAAGATTTCTTTATGGGTCCTGACACGTCAGCCCCCGATGCATAACCCACATATGGTGTGTCAGTCCAAAAATACCATGAACCCAAAGCTTCAGCAGATCTGAAAATCTTGTTAATCCCAAACCCAAATTCCCACTGGCATCCAGATTCACTGATTCCAGCCCTGCCTGCTCACTTACAGACAAAGCTCTGCACAGGTGGGTTCTGCCTTTGGATGGAGGCCAGGAACCTGCACCTAAAGGACACAAGATCTGAGCTGCCTCCACTGCTATGGGCATGATGCCTCAGGTTTTAGTTNGGGCTAAAGCTGGAATGGGACAATGAACTCCAAGGTGCAAATGGAGCAGAACTTGTAAAAGTGAGAGCCCCCGGGAGCGGCCGTGCATTTTGGGGCCATTTTGGTTCCTCTTGGGTGCAGCCCTGGCTGGGCTCTGGTGCTGCCCAAGGTGGATCCATTTCATAAATCCCTGCTTTATTCTTTAAGTCTGTCCAGCCTCTGTTCTCGCTCAGCCTTCACAAGGCATCAGGCAGAGAAGCAGGGGTCTGACCTGCACCTCTGGAAAGGAGGCTTTCCAAGGAACATCTTCCCAGGCACCCAAAACTGCCAGCACAGGAACCACAACACACTCCAAGAAACTTCAGACTCTTTCAAAATACTCGTGAGACCCTAATTTCCTGCTCAGAGGAGCAGTGGTGCTTCTGTGGCCTGGTCAGGTGAGCTCAGTGCTGTGCCAGGTGCAGGTGTCTGCCAGCCAGGGGAGGGAGGAATTGGCACTTGGGAGGTGCTGGGTCATTTTCTGCCTCAGCCACTCCATCATTCCAGTGCTGGGAGGACATTTCTCCACCCCTCGTGCCTAGGATAGGTCAGAGCACAGCTCCAGGAAGAGTGAAACAGGGAGGGTTTGAAGCTTCTCTCCTCTGCTTTCCCATCAGCCTGGGCTGTGGGTGCACAGGAGAAAACATCCAGGGCTTGGAATTGTGCTTCCCACTCCTCCTGGCCTGGGAGTGTTCCTGGGAGCAGAGCAAGGCTGCAGAACAGGAGTTATTCCAGCCACAGGCTCAGGAAAACCTCTGCTCCTGGCAGATGCTCCTTACCCGGGCTGGGTTTGGGAAAACAGAGGTGAGCAAGCCCTGCTGCAGCCTTCAGTGGGAAATGGAGGGACAAGGGTGTGCTTGGCTGTGAGAAACTCCATCCCAGAAAGGGGAGAAGGGAGGGTGGAGGAGGAAATTCATCCTAAACCCAAAGCAACTTGGTAACCCAAACCAAATCTGCAGAGCTGAGCTCTGCCAGCAGACTCCTGGAGCCAGAAAGGACAGAACATCCAGAAAACTGATTGTGGTGGCTGAAAACTGATTTTGGTGCTGTCAGAGCCACATCCAATGGGCTGTGGCCAGGGAGTGTCACATTTCTGGGATGACACCCAGGGATCCCCACCAGCCTGGAGGGAGAGGCCAGGAGGGCCCTTCTGCTTCCAGAGGGATGTGGGTTTAGGAAATGAGCTTTTCTCCCACCTCGAGCCAGAGATTTTCTCCCTCCTGGAGCCAGAGAGGACAGGAACATCCAAAAACCTGATTGTGGTGGCTGCAAACTGATTCTGGTGCTGTCAGTGCCACATCCAATGGGCTGTGGCCAGGGAGTGTCACATTTCTGGGATGACACCCAGGGATCCCCACCAGCCTGGAGGGAGAGGCCAGGAGGGCCCTTTTGCTTCCAGAGGGATGTGGGTTTAGGAAATGAGCTTTTCTCCCACCTGGAGCCAGAGAAGACAGGAACATCCAAAAACCTGATTTTGGTGGCTGAAAATTGATTTTGAGAAAAGCCAGAGCTTTTCTCCCACCTGGAGCCAGAGAAGACAGGAACATCCAAAAACCTGATTGTGGTGGCTGCAAACTGATTCTGGTGCTGTCAGTGCCACATCCAATGGGCTGTGGGCAGGGAGTGTCACCTTTCTGGGATGACCTGGCAGTGACTGACTCAAGAGCAATGTGCTGACCCAGATACCCTCTGTGGAGTGGTGCTGTGAGTGTTCCCTGTGGGAACATCCATCCCCACCCCAGGAGTCCCCACCAGCCTGGAGGGAGAGGCCACGGGGAGCCAGGAGGGGCCTTTTGCTTCCAGAAGGATGTGGGTTTGGGGAATGAGCTTTTCTCCCACCTGCTGCCAGTTCACCAGTTTGGAGGGCTGAGCTGCCAAATCTGGCAGGAGCTGGGGGCTCATTGCCATGGCTGAGGCTTTGGCACAGGGAGGTTTCTCCAGCTCCGCTCTCAGAACGCTGAGAGGCCGTGGCAGGAGTTCAAGGAGGGTGGTTTTGCACCACTGCATTACCAGGTCTGACAGTGCTGGAGCCCTGCAGGCCTGGAGAATCCCTTTTCCCTGCTCTTCAACACCCAGCAGCACTCCTGAAGCTGGGAAGTGCCTCATTCTCTCGTTCAGACAGACCCTTTTGCACCATTGTGTCCCTCCAAAAGCTCCAAAGCTGTGCCTGGAGAACAGAAGCTGCCAGCCCTGCTGACCACATGCCAGCAATAACTCCTGTTGGACCAAACCCTGCCAGGCTGCTTGGAGGAAAGAATCAGGGAATAAAAGAAAATTTTTTTTAACTGCCTAAATTCTATATTTTCATTCCTACCTGGATGGAAAATGACAGCTTTGGAGCAATTCTTGAAATATTTGCTTTTAGCTGGTTTTCTTCCTCTCTTTTCCTCACTGGAAACCCACCAGGCAGGACTCCCTTCTCCATTAAATGAGGCCCAAGAGCTGCTCACCAATATCTGCCACCAGCCCCAAAGGCAGCAGGAGACCTTCTGAACCTAAACCAAAAATCAGAAGCAATTTTAATCTATTCAGAGATTACTTTTGAATAGAAAGAAATAGAAATTCAGGGCTGTGAATTCAATTTGCAGAGGGCACCTGTGAGAGAGGGGGATGGTTTGGGGTTTTTTTTCCCTCAGGAATTAATATTGCTTGTTTGGAACATCTTTAACTGTTAAATGCACTTCCATGAGTTNTGAGAGAGGGGGATGGTTTGGGTTTTTTTTTCCCCAGGAATTAATATTGCTTGTTTGGAACATCTTTAACTGTTAAATGCACTTCCATGAGTTGAGGGACAGATTATGCTGGGATAATATTCCAACAGCTCCCAAAACACAACCTGGGGGCAAGGCTGGGGAACTGGGACAGTGTTTTTTGGAAATGGGGGTGAAATCTGGGCAATGCCTCCCACCTCCAACTGGCCAGCCTGCAGGAGGTGCAGTGGCGAGGCCTCACTCATTCAGCTGCAACTCAGAGGAAGAAAATTAGGAATACAAGAATTATAATTATATAATAGGAAAATTATAAGAATTATAAGAATTCGATTTATAAGAATTGTAAGGATTAGAATTATAAGATATTAGAAGAATTAGAAGAATTAGAACTATGAGAATTATAATAATTAGAATTATAAGAATTACAAGAATTATATGAAATTATAAGAATTACAAGAATTATATGAAATTATAAGAATTATAAGAATTATAATTATATAATAGGAAAGTAAGAATTCCCAGGCTGCCTGTGGCAGCACAGGGAGCAGGTTGTGCTCTCCCTAAGTGGATTGATCAGTGCCCAGGATCAGTGTGCACACATGCCAGCTGCTGGGGAATCATCTCCCACTTACAGCAATTACCAGGGTGTCCCAGAATCCAATAAAGCAGCTGACAAGAGGAGCATCTGGTGGTGCTTGTCAGGCACAGGGAGATGAATCTGGGTAATAAAAAAGTGTGATTTTTATCCCTTGAGTCATCATACACCGTTTGGCACTGGATGTGTGTGATTCCTCCTCCCTTGGTGGTTTTCCTCAGGAGGAGATGAGCTGAGCATCCTTCCCAGCAGGGATGGGGAGCTTCCCCTGCCCTTCCATGAGCTGAGCTTCCTTCCCAGCAGGGATGGGGAGCTGTTCCCCTTCCATGAGCTGAGCTTCCTTCCCAGCAGGGATGGGGAGCTTCCCCTGCCCTTCCATGAGCTGAGCATCCTTCCCAGCAGGGATGGGGAGCTTCCCCTGCCCCTCCTCTGCTGATCCTGATCCCAGGTGCAGATCCCCCAATGCCATCAGCACCCCCCAGACACAGATCCACACTTCCCACCCCCCAGCAGCACCTCCAGCCTGAGAAATCACCAGATGAGCCCTTCCCCCATCTCTGAGCTCGTCCCCTCCATGCTCCCAGCCCTGGGAAAAGCTCCACAGCTCCAGGTAAGAGCATCAAAGAGTCGTGGAAGGGCTTGGGTTGGAAGAGACCTCAAAGTTCATCCCTGCCATGGCAGGGACACCTTCCACTGTCCCAGGCTGCTCCAAGCCCCAGTGTCCAGCCTGGCCTTGGACACTTCCAGGGATCCAGGGGCAGCCACAGCTTCTCTAGGAATTCAATCTCAGCCCCTTCCCAGAGGGGCTGAGAAAGAAAGAATTCATTCCTCACAGAAAGAATTTATTCCTTATATCCCATATAACCTGGTCTCTTTGAATTTGAGCCCATTCCCCCTTGTCCTGTCCCTACAATTCCTGAAGAAGAGTCCCTGGAGTCTCCACACCACCATCTCCTCTCCAAAAAATCCACCCCAATTTCAGATTTACAAGACAAGGCAAAGTGGTGAAGCAGGGAAGGCTCCTTCCCACATAAAGCAGCCAAAAGCTAATCCCAGTGCAGAGGGAACTGTGCTGTGGATTGTACAACACTGATCCCATCTAGCACAAACACACGGCTGAGTTATATTTAATAGTGGAAAGAAGATAAAAGGAATCTCCAAAGGTCTGAAAATGCAGAGTCTGTGCTTGGATAAACTTCAGTGCATCCTCATGCAGTAAATGCCAGCACAGCTCAGGGATGTTTTCCTTGGTGTGGGCACCAGTTCAGGGAATATTTGGTTTTCAGATCAGAAGCAGCCATTAAAGCATCTTTCCTGAGCTTCTTTTCACCACGAGGTGAAACATTTCATCCCATCACTGGAGAGGGTTGGAGGTTTGATTCTTCAGAGCTTTGCCATGAGTGACACTCCCCAGGCCAGGCCCAGCTGAGCTCCAGCTGCTCCCCCTGCCAGGGCCCTTCCCCACAAAGGCTGCTCTTCAATTCACACACGAGTTCTGCTCCCAGTTTCCTTCTCAGAGATTTCTCAGACAACTCTGGGAACACGAGCTGAGGGAGAGCAGCGTGAAGGAAAGTCAGTGAGCAAACACTGGGGACCCTCAGTGCCAGCAGATGTCACTCACTGGGTACACATGCCCTGGCACAGGGAGCATCCCAAACCTCCCACCCCCCTCAAATCCCCCTGCCAGGAAGACTTCCAGAACTCTCCTTGGAGAATCTGCTCCTTCTTTCCATTCCATTTGCCTTTGGGGCTCTCCCTAAAGCAAAGCTTTTCCTCCCCAGGTAATTTTTCCTACAAAGCTGTGAAAAGAGCCATGGCTGGCATCCCTTGTGGCAGCAGCATGCACTTAGAAAGCCCTGAGTGCCCCCAAAGTCACCCCAAACACTCCGAGTGTCACAGTGTTAGCACTAAAATAATTTCACACGTCCATTTTTATGTAAATTGGTGCTCACTGTTTACTTCTGGTAAGATTAAAATGCTTGGCATCAGCTCTGGGTTTTCAGGGCTGTGAATTCAATTTGCAGAGGGCACCTGCAAGACAGAGGGGGGGTGTTGGTTTTGGTTTTTGGTTTTTGTTGTTTTGGTTTTTTTCCCCCAGGAATTAATATTGCTTGTTTGGAACATCTTAGAGGCTGGGAAGGCATCATTCTGGATCATAGCTTATTGAAAGACCAAGTTTTTTTTTTAAAAAATATATATATTTGGAGCCAAACTCAGCTTATTCCTTTCAAGAAGCTGCTGCTTTTCTTCTTAAACCTTTAATTTTGAACCCTTTCTGTGTTTAAAATATGCCTGTTTATGTCCCCAGCCCCTGGCCTGAGTCCCCCTGCTCGTGCTTGTAGCACAGAGCTACAAGTCTGTCAACTCCACAAAATGTTCTTTCAATGTTCCCACAGGGACACATTAAAAATGGAACTTTAAAGTATGAATTTAATGACTGGGGATAAAATTGAGTTTGTGTGCAAAATCTGCCTCTAAAAGTGTGTAAATATTTAATTTATTCATGCAGGGACAGAGGGAAGAGAGTTTGGGGGAGAGGAAGGGAAGGGAGGGGAAGGGAAGGGAAGGGAAGGGAAGGGAAGGGAAGGGAAGTGAAGGGAAGGGAAGGGGCACTGAGTGCCACGTCCAGGCCTTCCTTGGGCACCCCCAGAGACTGGACTCCACCTCCTCCCTGGGCAGCCCCTTCCAATGCCTGACCACCCATTCCACGGAGAAATTCCTCCTGGTGAACCTCCCCTGGTACAGCTGGAGGCCATTTCCTCTTGCCCTGTCCTTCTAATGCCCCTTTCTGCACTGTAACCTTTATATCAGCATTAACACAAGAAGCTGCTGATGAGAGATCCCACCATGAGCAGAAAGGAAGGAATCCCCAGCCCCCACTCTGGCCATGTCCAGCCCTTCCTCTCCACCATCAGCCATTCCCAGCAGGCTCCTGAACACCAGCAGGGCTGGGGCCAAGCCCAGAGCTATTTTTGCTCTGTTGGTGCCCCTCAGAGCCTGTGCCAGCTCCCACAAGAACATCCAGGATACAATGGGACAAGCTCAGGCCAGGCACAGAAAGCTCAGCTGTCACTTTGTTTTCAAGGACATTTTGCAGCTTTCCCCTACTTAACTGTGTCTCCAGCTAAAGCCAAACGTTGCCACATGAGCAAAAAATTCCAGCCCTCAGGAGATGTGGATCCTCAGGGATCCAGCAGAATGACAGCAACCTCTGCTGTAATTATTGCCCTGCAATCTGCATGTCATGAATAAATTGGGAATTCAGCAATAGCTGCAATCACCCCTCACAGTTTGATGGGGAAGATGGGCAGCAATTGAGTGCTGGGTAAATATTCATTTTTGATCTTTCCCTAACAACAGAGCCTTCACATTTCTCCTGTGGAGGCTCCACACAACAAAAAGAGGGATGGAGTGCAGGGCCTGCCCTCTGCACCCCCCAAAACTTCTGTACCCATCAGCTGGGCTGGAAGAAAGGTGGGTAATTTAGAAAATGAGAAAAAAAACTTTAACCACAACAAAAATCTATGCTTTTCTCCTCCTGTTCTTTGAGCCATTTGGTTCACAGATGTTTTTCAGAGCTCTCAGAGTGTGGCTGTCAGAGCCAAAAGGGCACCCACACCATGGCCAAGGGGAAAACTTGTTGTTCTGAGCTCATTTTGGATGCATGTTCATGTTTTGTGCAGTGAAAAACACCAAAAATGGTGATTTGGAAACTGCAAGAGGCCCCATCCAACACACACAGTGCAGTGTCAGGCTGGAGGAGGA
Source organism: Urocynchramus pylzowi (assembly GCA_013397555.1). Taxonomy (NCBI): domain Eukaryota; kingdom Metazoa; phylum Chordata; class Aves; order Passeriformes; family Fringillidae; genus Urocynchramus; species Urocynchramus pylzowi. The sequence goes on from VZRH01007152.1 coordinate 120,338, forward strand.
GAACAAACACCCCTGGTACCCCCAGATCTGATGGAGAAGGTGATCACTTCCAGCTATCCAACAGATTTCTGCTCATCAGCTGTTTCCCTCTGTAATTTATTTTTGATTCTGGAAGTGCTTGAGCCAGCTGGTGCCTTCCCTGAGCTTGATGCCCTTGAGAAGGCTGACCTGGAACAGAGGCTGGGCAGAGTTCCAGAATAAAGCAGGGATTTATGAAAAGGATCTCCTCCATGGATCCACCTTGGGCAGCACCAGAGCCCAGCCAGGGCTGCACCCAAGAGGAACCAAAATGGCCCCAAAATGCACGGCCGCTCCCGGGGGCTCTCACTTTTACAAGTTCTGCTCCATTTGCACCTTGGAGTTCATTGTCCCATTCCAGCTTTAGCCCAGGCAGTCCCATCCTGCTTGTTTTTCTCTCTCCAGCCCACCTTGGTTGTGCTCTTGGGCCTGAGGTTTGGATCATTTGTCCTTGGTCCCCAGCTGGAGCAGGAATTGTTTTGTCTCCCTGCTCTGTGCAGAGAGCTCAGCATCCCCTGATATGAACCCAGACCCACAGACTAAAGCAGCACAGAATCTGAAAACTAAAACCTGAGGCATCAAGCTGAGGCAGCTGCAAATCCCATGAGGGAGATGCAGACCTCAGAACCCCCCAGAGAGACTCTTCCTGTGCCAGAGACAGGATCCCACTCTGCTGAGCAGATTTGGAGCACAGCAGAGAGCAAGGGGAGGTGAGCCCAGCACCCCTGCCAAGGGCAGGTCCCTCACCCCTGTGAGCCCAGCCTGTCCCTGTCCCATCCCTCTGTGACCTTCAGAGATGGCTCAGGGTGACCCAGGGGAACCCCTGGAGCAGCAGAAAGCCAAGAGACAATTCCAGCAGTTTGCAGGAGCAGCTGGGCCTTCTCTCACTGCCAATTAAAGAGTTTCCCTGACAGTTTCTTATATAAATATAATATTTAATATTCAGTATTAAATAAACATCCCCACACATCAACAGCTCCACCAGGCTGGACACAAATGACAAGGGCTCCCCAGCATTTGCTTCCCACCATCACAGAAGCCCAGCTACCAAGGACAGCATGAACAAATCCTTCTCTGTGGTTATTGCACACAGCAAATGCACAAAGGCACCTCGTTGGCATTTGCTTCTGGATGAGCAGCAAGGGCAGGGGGATGAAAAACACAAGGACAAGCACAAAACCCCCCCAAGAGCCCTTGTAGCTCACTGCAGAAATGGGATTCTCTGGAAATGGCTTGAGCTCCAGCTGAATCCATGTGTGAACAGGAATTGAGTGGAATAATTCACTGTGCACTGACTTTCACCACAGGCCCTGGGATTCAAATCCATGTTCTTTCCAAATGCCTGTAATTTCCAGCCCATCTCCTGTGATGAGGAACACAGCCAGCCTGAAATTCCCCCACGGCACTTGAATAAATACTTTAACCTGAAATATAATTTACTAAGATTTAAATGTGAGCTCAGGAAGATCTATTTCTGCTGCAGAAACTTGTGCTAAAATTGGCACCAGCTCTCTCCAAGGCTTTCTCCATCCAGCATGCTGGGCTTGGGGGAAGAAGTCTACCTTTGTCCTTCTCCATGGGCTACAGAGGCTTGAAAATGTGGAGAGAAACAAGGTCAGAGATGTTTTCCACTCCTGGAGGTGCCAGGAGAGGAGAACAGGGATTCAACACCAGGACCTGCAGCCCAGGCTCCCCCTGGTCTCACTCATTGGTGGCAAAGGGTCAACAAGGAAGACAAGGAAGGACAGAGCTGAAAAACAGCTGAATTTTCTGCTGAAAAGAGACCCCTACTTCTGAGCCCCATTAAAACTATCCTGACTATTTTATTGCTCAAAAAAATATCTCCAGCAGGACAGGGAGTTTCCTGGTGTGAAATGAGATGAACCAAGCAGAACTGACCCCTACAGCAGCACTGGAGGGCAGCTTCAGCCCAAGATCACTGCTCTGGCACAGGAATTCATGTTTAAAATGCCAGGGGGGAATTTTACACAGAGGTATTTGAACCTCTATGGGTGCCAGCACCATAATTCCATTTTAATTTGATCTGGACACAGGATTGGGCTGAAAACAGATAGACAACACTCCCAGGCTCAGCAGGAATTCTGTCACTGCAAGGGATCCACGGGTTCTCCTTGGTTTATGTTCTACTGGTGATAAAAACTTCAACATTGGTGCTGCTTTCCAATGAAGTGAGAAAACAGGAAGCAAAGCTGCTGAGCAGTTAAGGTCTGAACAGTTTGGTGTTCAGAAAGCCAGAGGAGGGGGCAGGTGATCAGTCTGGTGTGATCACCCCCATCCTGCAGCCACATCCAGCCTGGCACACTCAGGAATGGAGCTCTTGCTCTCTCGAGGTCCTTCCCAGCTCCTCTGGTTTTTTGTTGTTTTCTTTCTTAGTTTATGCCACATTTATTGCAGAATAAGCTGTTGGACAAACCCCTGCATGAGCACTGTGCTCCAAAATCGTTACTTTTATTACCCAATCCTGTGTGCACAGAGACACCCCCCCAGAAGAGTTATTGCCACCACCTCTGTGGCCAGCACAGAGCCAAGGCTAAGGTGACCCTGGTGACAGCAGAGATTAATATGGGCAGGAAAGGGAAAAACAAACACACACACAAAAAAAAAAAAAAAAAAAACTCTGGAAAAACTGAGCAGGGCAGTGGTATCCCAAAAGCTGCTTGGGAAGTGGAAGGATCTTCCCCACTGGCTGACATTGTGCTCACACACACCTGACCACTCTGGAGCTTGCTTTTGACCATCCCAATTTCTGTGTTAATTAACAATATCCACTCTGGATTGAGGATGAAAGGGCTTTCCCCCTTCCCCTCAGGACAGCAAACACTGAAAATCAGTTTGGGATTGACACCTTCACTCCCTTTCCTTTTCTTTCCCTGGCAGTTCTGATACATGAGGGCATTTCCCAAAAATCAAGGTGTACAGAGGTGCTGGAATAAAACAGGAGAGGAGGAGGAAGGGGAAGGGGAAAGGGAAAGGGAAAGGGAAAGGGAAAGGGAAAGGGAAAGGGAAAGGGAAAGGGAAAAGGAAGAGGAGAAAGAGGAAGGTGTTTTCTCCTTCAACCCATAACTGACTCCTTGGCACTTCAAGTGCCATCCAAGGTCCTTCCCAAACCCTGATCTCACCCACACCGTGCCCCCAGGATACACAACATCCATCCCTACCTCCTTTAGCAGTTCCACTTTATCTTCCCACTAAACCCCTCACTTCCCAGGCTGGGTGTGCCTGTGCTTTTCCCTGGGACCAGAGGTGCCCTTGTAAGAGCAACCAGCACCCAGGATTGTAGAATTTCCCCTAAATAATTGAAATCAGTGTTCCTGCAGGCACAGAGGAGTAAGGCAGCCTCCTCCATGGAGGGACACAATGTTCAATTAACTCCTGAGGCAACTTATTAGCTACTGGAAATTAATGCTGCTCTTTTCTTTAGAGGATTTGCTTTTGAGGACAAAGGTGTCCCAATGTCCATCACAGCCTACCATGCCCCAAAACTGGAGATTGGCTGTTTTCTCTTGTGGTCCAGATGAGCTGGTGCTGGGCTGAGAGCTGGAAGTTTGGGATCCATCTGTGATTTTCCCATCACTGGAAGGAAGCACAAAGCCCTTCATTTTCTTTGGTTTGTACACAATTCTTGTCTCATCCACTGTCAAGATTTTAAATTGTTATTCAGGGAGACCCACCCCAGCCCTCAGTGGTTTTACTGAGAAACTGGTGGGCAGAGGAGCTGTTCCAAGATTTGGAAAATGTTACAGCAGCTTCGGAGAGAGGTTCAAACCCTCTGCCCTGGGTTTGGGGCCTGGCCCAGCCAACAGCAAAGGGAACATCTGTGCCTCTTCCCAGCCCTTCTGCCTGCGAACAATAGACAAATAAAATAATAAAAGCTCCTCTCTTCTAAAGCCATTAAAATAAAATAAAAACCCTCTGCATACAATCTGCGTTTTATCTTCTTAATGGCCCCAAAGCCTCCACTTGTCTACAAAAACAATTTCATTCAGCAAGGGTTGAGGAATATTCCTTTCAAATGGTGCACCAGATGTCCCAGGGAGACCACTGCACAGTTAACTACCAATAAAAGCAATTCCACAAACTAAACACTCATTAAATAAGGCGTGCGCAGAGCCCGGCGTCGTTTGCAGACGAGGAAGGGGATTTGCTGCACTTTAACCTTCATGGCACCAGCGGCCCTTCCCGTCTCCATGGAGGGCTGGCTCCAGCCAGCGAGTCCCTTGGAGAGGGATTGTTTTGTTTGTGCTATCTTGGAAATCAGATCCTATAAACTCAGCACAGGCTGAGCCCCTGCCCGGCCGGCCAAAAACCCCTGGTGTTGCTCAAGAGGTCGGCGCCGCTTTCCGGTCAATCCCAGCGAGTCCAAGACAAACAGCCCCGTGTCATCTGGGCCCCACGTCGTCCCAGCTCTCCAGGGACGTGCAGGCCCACGTGCAGGTCACCCTTCTCCACCAGCTCTGCCTGCACAGGGCTTCTCCGGGCTCCCAGGGTTGGTGTCCACCCCTCGGATTTCGCTGGGAGCGTGGCGGAGCCTTCCCAGCCCCCACGCCCCACACAAGGGCTCATGACTCGCCCCACCCTCCTGGAAGAGGATGGTTTGGCATTGGGATTGACCATGGAGAGCTGCCACAGCTCCCCAGGATTTTGCTCTAAGCCAGCTCCAGGGGTGCTCAGAGGGAGAGAGGGAGGGGGGAAGCAAAGCCGTGCTGGAGGCCCCGGCACACAAGAGCAGCTCGCTTGGACCATGAAGGTGCTTTCCTCTTGTTTGTGCTCAGCTGAGCAAGTTCGGTGCCAAGAGGGAGAGGATCCACCCAGATTCCCAAGCCCTGAGCAGCTGGGAGCTCGCTGAGGCCAAGGGATGAGCCTGGAACAGCAGCCAGGAGAGGTAGACGGGAGGAGGGAAATGAAACCACTGGTGGGAGCTGCTGCCAGGGAAGGGAAGTGTTAGAGGTGCCATGCCTGGGGCACCTCTTCCCTTCTGCCTTCCCTGTCCTGCGGTGAAGGAGGCTCCTGACTCATTCCCACTTTGCTTGTTTCTAAACATTTCCTTTTATACCCTATAATTGCATTTTTGTACCAAAAAACCCTCTGGAGAGAACACGCTTCTCCTCTCAAGACTCATCTCCAGTGCGAGTGGAGAGGCACTAATTGCCCTGTCAGGGTCTCCAGGGCTCTCCTCGGTGTTGTCAGCTATCAAAAATGTATTCTTAATTTAAACACTTGGCCCAAATATTTCATTTTTAATTACAAGGCGAGACAGAGTGTGAGACAGCCCAGAGCAGCAGCGAGAGCTCCTCCCTCCAGCCCAGCAGGGAGTGGGAAGGGCTCTCACACCATCCTGGGGGTCAGGCAGAGGGGAACCCCCTGGGAGAGGTGCCACCTTCCTGGGAAACAAACCCCAGCCCTAGTGTGAGCATGTGCCCAGGGTGGGAGGTGCTCTTTGGGGACCATGAGGACAACCAAAACAACCACCAATGTCATCATCATCACCACCATCACCACCATCACCACCATCACCACCATCACCACCATCACCACCATCACCACCATCACCACCATCAC
>VZRH01007152.1:138857-151230 GCA_013397555.1 Urocynchramus pylzowi
AAGGAAGGAAGGAAGGAAGGAAGGAAGGAAGGAAGGAAGGAAGGAAGGAAGGAAGGAAGGAAGGAAGGAAGGCTGGCTCCTGGATCTCATCTGCAGCCCAGAGTCAGCTTTGCCTTGGCCACTGCATGAGAACAGGAGCAGTCCAGGTTGGAAGGGGTCAGATTCTCACCTGGCTGTCACACATTGTCCCTCCCCTGTATCCAAGAGCAGAGCTGAACTCTGGGCACAGCTTGGGGCCCTCCTGGTGAGGGAGGCACACACTCAATCAGCAATCAAGGTGTGCTTTGGGTTGATAAACTGCAGCAATGCAGTTTTAAGCCCTCAGATAATGAGCAATTAACCTGGCACCTCTTGCCAGCAGGGTGTGTGTTTAATAAAATCAAAATTACTCTTCTCAGAAGATGAGGGCAGCAGCCTTTCTCTCCTCTGAACACCAGAGGAAGGTGATCTCTGATGGTCAGGGTGGGTGGGGATCTCCAGTTTCCATAGGATAAGCAGGACTAAATTAAGTCCTGTAGCTCAGACTCAGAAAGGGAACAAAGGGAGCTGAATTTCCTTCCCAGTTCTGCCCCAACATCCTCAGAGTGCCTCTGCTTGACTCAGCCACCACCACCTCGGCCCTGCAGCTCCACTGCCACAAAAATGAGGCCAGACTGCTTTTGTGAAGTGCTTTGTGGTTTTTAGAGCTGAAAGATGCTGGATAAAAGCAAATATTTTTTTCTCTCTGAACATTGCTCAATAAGTAACAGGCTAAATCCTGTTCTGTGCCCAATTCCCAGGAGCAGAGGGCATTACCCAAGGAGCCAGCAGAGCATTAGCCAGTTCTCCCCGTGTCACTGACTCAGCAATCAGCAGCAGCTTCCCATTGACTGCCAGCAATGCTTTCCTGCCCCAGGTCCTGAGGTTTTTAAGAGTATTTTTGAGGAATTAGCTGGGCATGAGTGCCTCTGGAGGACAGGGTGCCTCCTCAGCCTCGCCATACCAGGCCCAACATCTTTGCTCCGTGTCAGACCGACATTGTGGAAGGGCCTGCAGGGCTGCTCTGGCCCTTGAGGACCCTGTTTGTGTGCAAAGGGCTGGGAGAAACCAAGGCAACGTTAGGGAAAGAGACAGGAATGCTGGAGAGCTTCCAGATTGTTCCAGGCAGCAGCTATTAAAATACCAAAATCCAAACGGAGCCGCATTTTGGCCCGGAGGGGTTTTTGCTGGAAAGAGTCTGGGTGCAGAGATCCAAAGCTCCTGGCTCCCTGTGGAAGGGGCAGGGGCAGCAGCTGGCACCCCAGGGGCAGCAGCATCCCTGGGCAGCGCCCTGTCCCCCTCGTGCAGGATCCTGGATTTCCGGAGGGTGCCACCCACGGTGGGCAGGCTGATCAACGTCACCAAGGAGATCCTGGAGGTCACCAAGAACGAGGTCCTGCAGAGCGTCTTCTTCGTGTCACCAGGTGGGCAAAGGCCTGGCTTGGGATGAGGCAAATTGTGGTCCCAGCTGTCTCTCAGGTCCCTTCACACCTAACCCAAGCTGTGGTGCTCCGTGGGGGAGGAAGGGCAGGGGCTGCAGGACTCCTGCTGTGGGGCAGAAATTAAATTCTCGGGTTAAACGTGCACAAAGACATGGTTACAGCAGAGGGTCCCTCCAGCTGCCATCACCTACCAGATCTACTGCTTTGGCCTTTTTTCTTAACCTTTCCCTCAGCACAGGACCCAGATTTGTGATTTGGCAGCTTGACATCCGTGATATGCATGCTTTGGGGTTTACCTTGGTTTTCCTTGGATTCCCCAGAGGGTTTCCACGAAACAGCCATCAAACAGGGGGTTCTAAATGGCTCTGCACTCATTTGCAACCCCTTGGGACTCTTCCCATCTGCTCCCCCTAACTTTACTATCCCTGCCACAAGAAATAATCACTGTGCCACAGTGGGGAAATGTGGCAGCAGCTCTCTGCCACAGAGAGAAACACAACTTTCCCAGGCATTGTCCTGGGGAAGGCTGTGAGAAGATCAGAGAAAAGAATAAGAAACAATTCTTACCTTCACTTGCTGCACTGGCTATTGTGAACATGTAGACTGTGTTATGGAGATTTGTTTACCAAAGGGTGGTTTCTTAATTGGCCAATGGTGATGGTGTTTTAAGTAAAGAACCAATCAAATACACCTGTAGCAAATTAGTCTATAAAAGCAATGGGTTTCTTAATAAAGATCATCAACCTTCTGTAATGCATAGAGTCTATGTAACTTCTTACCTGACCAGAGACCCGTTACAGCAAGAGGGAAAGGCTCAGCCCAGGCCACCTTGCACCCTGTGGTAATCACATCTGCTCTCAACAGAGAGGGACACAGACTTTCCCAGGATTTTCCTGGGGAAGGCTGTGAGAAGATCAGAGAAAGAATTAAAACAATTCTTATCTTCATTTGCTGTTGTTGTGCACACGTGGAATGCGTTATGGAGATTGTTTACCAAAGAGGGATTTCTTAACTGGACTCTGGTGATGGTGTTTTGGTTGATTGATTGATTGATTGATTGATTGATTGACCAATTAGGCCAAAGCTGTACCGAGCTGTCTGGTAAGAGCAGTGGGTTTTTCTTGGTGGTATAGTGTAGCAGAGTAACAGTAAAGCAATGGATCAGCCTTCTGCAATCATGGAGTCACTGCACTTATTCCCTGTTGAGGGGCTCACAGCCACACTAGCACCCTCCTGGAGATCACAGCCCCTTTTCCCTGTTTTCTGCTCTCCTCCCAGCCAGCAACGTCTGCTTCTTCGCCAAGTGCCCGTACATGTGCAAGACGGAGTACGCCGTGTGTGGGACCCCCCACCTCCTGGAGGGCTCCCTCTCTGCCTTCCTGCCCTCGCTCAACCTGGCCCCACGGCTCTCCATCCCCAACCCCTGGATCCGCTCCTACTCCTTCGATGGAAAAGAGGAGTAAGTGGGTAAATGAGGCTGCTTCCCACATCTGCCCTGCAGGGCAGGGACCCACGGACACAGCTGCAGAAACGGCCCGGGCCAAGGGTCAGGGAGCCCATCATTAGTGTAATAATTAGTGTAATAACCCTTAAAGCCTGGGCATTGGCTGTGTTTCGGTGCCAGTCTCCTGCATCCGCAAGGGGAGATTTATTTCTTCCTCCTGTACATCTTCACATGGAAGATGGGTTTTGGGGTATTTTTCGGACATGGCAGAAGCAGCTGAGGGCGTCTCCTTTTCTCCATTTCCTGCAGGTGGGAAGTGAATCCACTCTACTGCAACACAGTGAGGGAGATCTACCCCTACAGCAACAGCAACCGGCTGCTCAACATCGTGGACATGGCCATCTTCGACTTCCTAACAGGTAGTGATGGAGGGAAAGGTCCTCCCTTTCCTCCCTTTCCTCCCTTTCCTCCCTTTCCTCCCTTTCCTCCCTTTCCTCCCTTTCCTCCCTTTCCTCCCTTTCCTCCCTTTCCTCCCTTTCCTCCCTTTCCTCCCTTTCCTCCCTTTCCTCCCTTTCCTTCCTTCCCTCCCTTTTTTTTCCTTCCCACTTCACTCCCTCCCCCTGCAGAGACACCTTAAGGGGCTGCTGTCTCCCCACAGCCCCTGCAATGTGGGAGCACAGGGGAGCCCCCAGACTCACCCCAACAAAGGGAAAGCAGCACCTTGGGCACCTCCAGCATGGCAACCAACACTCCATGCAGATCTGAGAGAAACATTGGGATAATTCAGAAAATTCCCTGCAAGGCAAACTCTGTCCCTCTGTGTGGCCTTTGCAGGGAACATGGACCGGCACCACTACGAGATGTTCACCAAGTTTGGGGACGATGGCTTCCTCCTGCACCTGGACAATGCCCGAGGGTGAGGCAGCAGCAGGAGGAGGGGAGGGGAGGAGGAGGAGGGGGAGGAGGAGGAGGGCAGGCTCTGAACTCTGCTTCCCCCCCAGGTTTGGGCGGCATTCCCACGATGAACTCTCCATCCTGGCCCCGCTCTCCCAGTGCTGTGTGTAAGTTCCAGCTGCAGTTTCCTTCCCAGGAATGTCGGGGTCCCTGCTGTCCCTGGGGGGGTCACCCAGGCCTGGCTCCCTCCAGCAGCTCAGGGAGGACCCTGCTAATCCCAGCCAAGGGGTGGGCTGGATGCTGGAGCATGGGAATCACGAGTGGAAAAACATCCACTGGCAGACCAGGAGACACTGTCCAATGGATCAAACCCTTCCAGAAAGTTCTGACAGCCTTTCCCAGCCCATCAGCATGAGGTGCTCTCAGGAAGCACAGAAATCTCCATCCAAAATCCTGGTGGATCTTTGGTGCACTTAATCAAGCTTCCTCTTCTCATGGCACGAAGGAGAAGCTCATCATTTTAACCCTACGTTCCCCCTTCATTAATTCACATAAATCAGCAGCTGCAAGTTAAATTTAAGAGGCAGAAGCAGCTGCTCTTTCCTAGGGTTTGTCTTCAGGAGATGTGGAGCCTTTTTCCTTGCTCTACCTGCTCCTTCTCCCCCTCGGGGTGCAGAGTAACTGCACTCTCCCCACACACCTTTAATTTCAAGAACTGTTATTTGCACTCAGCAAATCTTTTCATTTCTAATTGCAGGCTCGCAGGGAATCCCTCTCTTGAAATTTTGTGCAGTTTGAAATTAACTCTGCCTCTTAATTTGACCTTCATACCATAATATCCACAGGCCACATCATTCCCATTCTTCCAGATCCACCTCCCAGAAACTCCTCGTAATTTAATTCTTGTAAAAGGCAGTGGTAAGAGGACCTGAACACCTTGTCATGAGCAAACAAGGGCCAGGAGCAGCATGAAAACAACTCGTGCTGCCTGAGGGATTGACACAAACCCTCATTTCCCACAAGAGCCGATCCATTTGGAGTGGGAGAGCATCTGAAACCACTTGGGAAGGAAGGGAAGAGGTTTTACTTGAGTAAGCACACAGAGGCCACAAATTTCAGCCTGCCCTGACCAACAACCTGGACTCAGCCCACCGAGTCTCCTCCTTGCTCTGAGCCCAAGCTGAGCCATGTGAGCAGGAAAGCTCCTCCAGCCACTCCAACCGGGAGCACTGGGAGCACTGGGATGCTGAGAGCAGGCTGTTGAACACATCCACCTCTTTCCCAGCTGAGTTCTGCTCCAAGCCTGGCTTCCAGCAGATTTGAGTCTGTTTTATCTGCCTCTCCCAGCCTGTCCCACACATTGAAGCCTGCGGTTCTCCTCTCCCAGACAACCAGTGCCACAAATACAGCCATGCCATGAGATGGTCCTTGCCCTGAAAGCATCAAAACCCTCCTGGAGGCACAGGCAGGCCTGGAAGCAGCCCCAGTCAGGCTGCTGAAGTCCCTGGGAGGCTCGGGGTGAAAGGTTCAGCAGTCCAGCCCAGCCACGGGGTCACAGCCCTCGTGGGGGTGCAGCGGGGCCGGCGGCAGCGCTTCCATCTCAGCCCTCTCCGTGCTCCGTTTGTTTGTTGTGCAAGTGTTCCAGCACTCCATCAGCTGCTCCCCACGGGTCACACCAGCCCTCTCTCCACCTCCAAGCACTGCTGGGACCAGAGCAAACACAGCTGGTGTTTACCCACAGCAGCTCCCGGGCCAGCCCTGCCTCGAAGGACAGCGCACAGATGCTCGTTCACATCTGCTCTGGGCACAGCTTCCCCTGGCAGCAGCAGCAGCTCACAGCTGGGGTGTAAAGCTTCCTTGTCAGCCCTCACACTTGATCAATTGATTATTTTAGATTTTTAGGAATATTAATGCAGGAAGGCGATGCCTGGCCCTGTGGCAGCAGCATCCTCCTTCCCTTGAGCTACTGCCCACACACACCTCGCCCCACACACGCTCCTGATTTAGACTGGATATTAGGAAAAATTTTTCCTGGAAAGGGTGGTAAAACATACTAGTAGGGTAGTAAAACATTGGCACAGGCTGCCCAGGGAAATCATGGAGTCACCATCCCTGGAATTCTTCAAGTGATGTGTGGATGGGGCACTTGGGGACGTGGTTTGATGGTGCTGGGTCAGCAGTTGGACTTTCCAACCTTAGTGATTGTCCCCAGCACCTGGAACACCTTTCCCAAACAGCACACAGCCTGCTGGAGCTGCAGAGATCCAGATCAACATTCCCAATGGATGCCCTGGGTAAACAACAGCCTACAAATAGAAATTCTTGAGCTGCCTAAAATGGTTCTGACTTCACCTTTTTCCACCTGAAAATTCTGCCTGGGCTAAATCCAAATGGTTCCATAAACATGGACCCCTTTGTTTCCAAGATTCAAAGGGCAATAACTACAGGCACTGATTAATTTCAGTATTATACATGCTGAAGTTAACACATTTCTGCTGAGGATTAAACAAATGATTTCAGAACACTTCATTTCATGCCCAGAAGCATTCTAAGATTGCAGCTTTTCATCCCATTTTCTGTCAAAGCAAATCACATTTGAATCTCAGTACCCCCCTAAGGTGAAAAGTCACAGTTACATCAGTTCCAGGAAATATTCCCTCTTTTTGCTCAGAGTTTTGACAGAAGATATTTTCTCATTCATGTCTTTTCATTTACCTCCCCCTCTGCTCCCATCTCATAAATGTTCATCCTTGGGGAGATGACACCACCCTGCAGGAACCTGGGGAACTGGGTCATCTCTGACTCACTCACTACTGAGAACTTCAGTCATGTTTTTCTCTCTGCTGACAGAAATTTGCAGTACAAACACTCTGGAAAAACAAAGGGAGAAGTAGAGCTTTCTGCAAAAAAAAAAATTTCATTACCGTCCAAAATTAAAATTATAGAACTTTTGTTCCAAAATTCTTTGAATTCCTTCACCCATCTCTGCCCTCCTGCTGTCAAGGAGCTCAGCTGCTCTTGCTGGGAGGCATTAAATTGTTGATTTGGGTTTTTTTGCAGAATAAAGAGAACGACGTTGCTGCGCCTGCAGCTCCTGGCGGAGCCCGAGTACCGGCTCAGCGACGTGATGAGGGAATCGCTCCTGCAGGACCCCCTGGCCCCTGTGCTCACCGAGCCCCATCTCCTGGCCCTGGACAGGCGGCTACAGCTCATCCTGGACGCTGTGGGGAAGTGCATTGACACCTTTGGAGAGGCCACGGTGGTGGCCGAGGACACGGCGCAGCCCCAGAGCCCCGCGGCGCACAGAGCCAGGCTGGACACTTAGAGCTCGGGGCCAGGAGAAGCCTCCAGGCAAGGGGCAGCTCCAGCAGCTGCTCATTTCCACCCACAAACACTCACAGAGACTCGGAGGGGAAATGGCAGAAGAGCAGGAGTCACACCGGGCTCCTCTGCTGGTGGTTCAGCAGAGCTCCTGTGCTCGGGCAGTGCTGGTGTGGCTGCAGCAGATCTTCACAGCCCAAACACAGCTCTGGGGTGAAACAGCTGTGATCTCCAGACCTGGAGCTGGCTGTGCCCTTGGGAGGCTGAGGGAACACCTCACCTTGGATTGCTCAACCCCACAGGGGCTTGGTCTCGCTAGAGAAGGACAAGAACTCGAGCCGAGGGTGAGGGTTGAATAAAGAGATGCCAAGAGCATTTTCCTCTTAGTAAGTCTTTGTTCTGTGGTCAGGAGTGTATATTTGAAAAATACCTGCCCCTGGCACAAGACAGGGCATTGGTACAGCTTGGCCAGAGCAGAGGGCATTGTGAGAAACACAGTAAAGGTAAGAAGACTTTCAGAAAGCTGTGAAAGCAGCCTCAGAAACAGAGCAAAAGAACTTAAGAGCCAGCTGCAGCTGCAGAGTCTGAAAGGAGAAAAGTTACAATAGTACAGCAAGCAAGGACATGAAACAATAGCTTGAGTTTTAGGCTTGGCCAAGATGGACCTTAAGGCACCTACACATGCTGACTGTCAGGAGCAGTGTCACCCCAGCCACAGCCACCTGTGCACGTCACACAAAGCCTCACAGGGCACTAAAGCCACTTCTCTGACCTGCCTGAGGAGCCAGTTTGGATATAGAACACAGGCAGGTCTGTGTTGCCTTAGACCCCAAGGGAAAAAACCCAAACTAAAAAAAAAAAACATCCTGAAAATCAAACCACTCTGAGACACAGGACTGTATTTACAATTCAAGAACCCACCCATTTCTGGGGAAAACATTTTGCCAGAGTGGGGGGAATCTATCTCAGGTCATCTCCTCATATCTTTTAAAATCATTTTGTCCTCCTATCTTTTAAAATCATTTTCTCCTTCTATCTTTTAAAATCATTTAGGTTGTCATAATCAGCTGGAAAATACAATTGGTATCCCAGTCTCTCCCCCCTTTCCAGGTCTGTGCATTTTGAGGAGATGCAACAGAAACTGGGAACCAAAAAAAAGCATGGGGAGGGAGTTTTCATGGGTATTTCAGTTCCCAGCTGACCCTTCGCCTCCCAACAACAAGGTTTAAGAATAACTGGATTAGTGAAGCTCTCTTTAATAGCTTTTCCCTTTAACTATTAGGAATTACTACACTGAGCCTTTTGGCAGCCTGGGGAAAGCAGTTGAGAACTCTGTTGATAATTTATCATCCTTAAAGAGGAAAAGAAAGCCTACAAAAAACCTCACACCATAACCAACCTACCAGAAACTCATTTTAAACTAACCTTTAAGTTAAACAAAAGCCCCCTACAGCACTGCAGACCATCCAGAGGATCCCCAAACCCCTGTGCAAAAGCTGCATTTTAACAGGATCCAGCAGGCTGCTGCACCACCACCAGCTCATTGTCCCACGGGCTGGAATTTTGCCTGCCCTAAGGGAGCTCAGTGACACCAAGTGCCTGCATGATGCAAGGAAGGAACAAAGCTCATTTGGCCACAGCTGTTTGTCACAGGGGATTGTGCTGGTGCTCCATTTGACTCCCCAGTAACCTGATCATGCACCTGGCTCCAAACTGCAAAACCACGGGAGAGGTGCAGCTCCGACCCGAGTGTGTCCTACAGGTGCCCATTTGTGTGTTTGAGGAAGTTTGGAGTGTTTCTTAGTGAAGAAATTCCTCCAGTATTCTGAGGCCACAAAGGAGAGCAAAAACCCCACATAAACCCACCAAAACCCCCACTCCAGGCTCCTTTAGTCTCTCCCAAATTGTGGTTCAGACAAGTCCTTGCATTTCCAACTTTTCAACAGTCTCAAGCAGATTCTTGACCTTTTTACTCTTGGGACTTACAGACGTTTTTACTCTTGTGGCCAGAGAACAGATGAAAATAAGAGGATTTCACTTCCTCTCAGCATGTTTGCTCTGCTGGCTATTTCTATCCAGGACAATGCATTCCCAAAGTTTTATCTCCCTCTACCGGTGACTTTCTGTGCTCTCCCCACACAGGACAAAACCAGAATTAATTCCATCTTTTGCCATGGAATGGTGACTGTTTGCTGCTTCAACAGGAAGCACATGGCAACAGAAGATAAGCTTAAATTTAAGTTGTAGTTATGAACTGTGTATTTATAGTTATAAGGCTGGGAGTGGAGGGTTTAAAGTTTCACTTTAGGTAATAAAAGTTCTGGTTTCAGCCTGGTTTTTTCAGTGGAGGGGATTGGGAAAGGAAGGTCAAGTGAAGGAAAGTAATCCACAGGTATTTAAATGGCTGGTACAGGGTCTTTCTTACTTTTATTCTCCTTTACATGACACATACATTTTTACTGGACCTTCAAAGCTGGGTGACTCAGCTTTCTTGGAGCTGGATGTAAAACACATCCAAGGCTGAGCTGCTTCAGGTCACTCTTTGAATTATTTTCCTACATCATCACAGCTGAAAATCCCCTTTTTCCATTTCCCACCACAACTTATTCATGATTATCCATCACATGCTCATTAAGGGGTTGCAGAGATGGGAGCAGCCAACTTAGAAAAATTCCTGAGCTCCAAAAAATCATGGCTGGGCTGGGAATGAACACCTTGGGAGAGATCAAAGCTGCCAGGAGCCAAACAGGACACAGGTCCAAGTGCAGAGGAATTTCCAGGCTGGCACGTGGAGGCTGAGCTCTCCCCAGGCTCCAGGGGGAAGCCAGGACCTGAACTCACCCCTCTGGAGTTTACACCAATCTAATCCATTAAGCTGCTTATTTTTTGCTGCCTCATTCATAACACATCCTCTAAAGCCAAAGGAAAACACGATGTAGGGGCAGGGAATAAAATAAAAGAGGCTTGATTGCATTTAAGAATTTAAATCATTTTATTGCTTTACCTGCCATTAGGACAATCTATAACAAAAGGAATATAATATAATATATTAGCACATACAGTAAATCAGACTTATAGAGTCAGGTAACAATACAAAAATGGTCCTCTGGTTGACTATAGCTTCCTAGGGCAATAGACTTCATCAATTTGCTGAAGATAGACTAGCAAAAAATTACTTCTAAAGCCCTGAATGTTAGCTAAGGCAAAACTATGCCAATTGTGGTTTCAAACATATTGAAATTGCACACAAAGGTAAAGCTATAACTGTGTTTAATATTTAACTCAGACTTAGCTGATTTATCTTAAAATCTTGTAGGTAAAACTACAAAAGGGAGTAAACAGCAAGCTAAAAAGATGCAGTAGTGAAACTTGATTAGAAAGCCTTATATAAAAAAAATGTGCATTTTTTTGTGGAGCTCTAACTGGTTTACACAATTTTTGGTGCTTTAATATAACACAAAACACATATGAAGAAAAAAAACCTGCAGAGTCAAAACTTAAGAAAAAAGTTTTAACCCCTCCCCCCCAAAAAAAAAGGGAAGAAAAAAGAAGAACCAAAAAAAAGGTAGCATTTGCTTATTCCTTAAGGACTCCAGCAGAAATCCTCTATTCAACATCTCCTGAATAGAGAACTCAAACCACAAGCATTTCAATCCCCTTCCTGGGAATTCAGTTTCAGAAATACCCTGAAACCTTTTGTAAAGGCTTGATACCTTCAGTATTATTCTGCATGATTAGCAGACTCTCCCTGATTCTCTCCATGCCTGGGAAAACGTTGGATTTGCA
The DNA here is from genome assembly GCA_013397555.1 of Urocynchramus pylzowi. Classification (NCBI taxonomy): domain Eukaryota; kingdom Metazoa; phylum Chordata; class Aves; order Passeriformes; family Fringillidae; genus Urocynchramus; species Urocynchramus pylzowi. Next base: position 149,763 of record VZRH01007152.1, read on the forward strand.
TCCACTCCACCTCAGAAAGGAAATAAAACGAGGGCTCCATCATTAAAGTAGTTGCACAACAAATGCCAAACTGCTTGCTGTCACTCCCAAATACAAACCTATGCTACTTGATATAAATTACAGTTTAAAGGAAACCTTAAAAATTGCCTACAATTATTGAACCGTGGAATTCAGTAAAAACTTTTGGGAAGTCTTGGTGAGCACAGAGTAATGGAACACAAAGCTGGGAAATACTGAAATACATTTAAGACTCCGCAACAGACTGACCTTTGGGAAAAAAAAAAAAGATTAAATAAGTGTGGTGGAAATTCCATAAGGAAGTAAAGAGAATGCACCTTTTGGCTTTGAACTAGATTTATAGTGAAACATTTTTAAAATGATGAACTGACAGCTCTAAAAACTTAAACAACTGAGTGTTGCAGGAAAGTTCAAACATTCAGGTTTTTTGCCTCACATCCTCTACCAAGAAGAACAGAGCTCTACAGACCAGCAATCTTGTCACCTGCAACTGATACTGGCCAAAACACTCAGCATTTATTTTCCCTGGTAACAAAGGGTCACTTGAACCGATGGTGATTTTTTAAAAGTCAACTGAGGATTAACAAAACAATTCACAGGGAAAATCAAATGTTTGCTTTTGACTTCTACACCAATCTAAGCACTCAAACAGTACTAACAGCTGGACAGCTGCACCATTCTTACACCAATCTATGTACTAGAGACCAAAGTCAGGCATTTCATGTAGCATTTGGTTCTTGCCACTTGGAACAGGAAGAGTTTTAAATGGCAAATCTATGGCTGGAGAAAGAACAAGTGAAAAAGATCAGTTGCGGCAAGTCAGCAAATGGATCAACAGCTGAAGTAGTTCACCAGAACTATTAACCTGGAAAGCTTTTGATTTACACTTGACAAGAACAGAACTAAGCAATCTTAAACCAGCAGACACAGGAACAATTATACTGGTAAATTCCAACTGTGGCTTTCTTAGCAGCTGATGCCTCACGATTGAACCTAGGATTACAGTACCTAGAAAATGAAAACGAAACCCAGAAAACCCCAAGCCCCAAGAAGCTCAATTACAAGGGCAGCTCTCATGTGAAAAGAAATACAGCAGGTGATGACCACAGCCTTAAAATCTGTCCAATAATTTGAGACACACCTTTAAAAGAACTTTTTGTCCCCCCCTTTTCTGTCACCTCCTCACTCTATGGCAATGGCGTGGTGCCAGGAGGTCTCCCCCTCGCTGAAGCAAGGCTGCACTGGCCTGAGTTGGACACAGGTGCACAGAGAGAAGCAAACGTCTCCATTGAACTTTTTCTATTAATTTAATGGGACAGAGAGCACAGAAATAATATGCTCTAAATTAATGACAGTGCCATGATAAGCAGTTTATTTTTTTCCTTTTTTTTTTTTTTTTTTTTTTTTTTTTTTTTTTTTTTTTACCGGGAAGGAAGCGTCAAATTCCCGT
>VZRH01007152.1:166566-177183 GCA_013397555.1 Urocynchramus pylzowi
GGGATAACCTGAGGGGAGAGGGAATGGCGAGAGGAGCGTGATAACCTGAGAGGAGCGGGATAACCTGAGGGGAACGGGAAGGGCGAGAAGAGTGGGATAACCTGAGGGGAACGGGAATGGCGAGAGGAGCGGGATAACCTGAGTTGAACGGGAATGGCGAGAGGAGCGGGATAACCTGAGGGGAGAGGGAATGGCGGGAGGAGCGTGATAACCTGAGAGGAGCGGGATAACCTGAGGGGAACGGGAAGGGCGAGAAGAGTGGGATAACCTGAGGGGAACGGGAATGGCGAGAGGAGCGGGATAACCTGAGTTGAACGGGAATGGCGAGAGGAGTGGGAAACCCTGAGGGGAGAGCGATCCCCCGAGGGAAGTGGGAAACCCTGAGGGGAGTGGGAATAGCGAGAGGAGCAGGATAACCTGAGGGAAAAGGGAATAGCGAGAGGAGCGGAATAATCTGAGGGGAACGGGAATGGCAAGAGGAGCGGGATCACCTGAGCAGAGAGGGAATGGCGAGAAAATGGGTGAGAGGAGTGGGAAGTCCTGAGGGGAGAGCGATCCCCCGAGTGAAGTGGGAGACCCTGAGGGGAGCGGGAGCCTCTGAGGGGAGTGGGAATAGCGAGAGGAGCAGGATAACCTGAGGGAAAAGGGAATAGCGAGAGGAGCGGAATAATCTGAGGGGAACGGGAATGGCAAGAGGAGTGGGATCACCTGAGCAGAGAGGGAATGGCGAGAAGAGTGGGAAACCCTGAGGGGAGCGGGAATGGGTGAGAGGAGTGGGAAGTCCTGAGGGGAGAGCGATCCCCCGAGTGAAGTGGGAGACCCTGAGGGGAGCGGGAGCCTCTGAGGGGAGTGGGAATAGCGAGAGGAGCAGGATAACCTGAGGGGAGCGGGAATGGCGAGAAGAGTGGGAAGCCCTGAGGGGAGCGGGTATGGCCGAGAGGAGCGGGATAACCTGAGCAGAGAAGGAATGGCAAGAGGAGTGGGAAACCCTGAGGGGAACGAGAATGGGCGAGAGGAGTGGGAAACCCTGAGGGGAACGGGAATGAGCGAGAGGAGCGGGATAACCTGAGCAGAGAGGGAATGGCAAGAGGAGTGGGAAATCCTGAGGGGAACGGGATCCCCTGAGGGGAGCGGGTATGGCCCAGAGGAGCGGGAAACCCTGAGGAGAGCGGGAATGGCGAGAGGAGTGGGAAACCCTGAGGAGAGCAGGAATGGCCAGAGGAGTGGGAAACCCCGGGGGGAGCGGGTATGGCCCAGAGGAGCGGGAAACCCTGAGGGGAACGGGAATGGCCGGGAGGAGAGGTATGCCCAGAGGGCAGTGGGATCCGCCGGGCATCAACTCCACACCGACAGGGCCGCGGCAATGCCAGGCCTGGAAAGGACCCGGTCAAAAGATCAGAGATTGTCATAGGTGGAGGGAAATAAACGATATTCAAGTTTGGCAATATTGATATTCAACGATATTCAAGTTTCACTATAATCGATGTAAATCCTTGTGGGAATTATTTCATGTGTCTTTATAGCTGAGACAAGCCTTTTGACTCCATTCACTTTATCTGCTCCAAGCTGTAAGAAATCATTTAAATGTTTTTTATATCCACACTGTGCTGGCACGGGCAGAGCTCATCTCTGGGCTTGGGAAGGAGAAATAATCCCTAAAAATGAACCGTGAATTGCTTGTTTGCTGGTCTTGCAACACAGAACATAACTCAGCTTTTTACTATAGTATTACATCATTTCAGCCAGCACTCACTTGTGCTTAACCCATATGGGAGAATCAGGTAAGGTACAGTGAAACTCTCAATAGCAACATTTTAATGTATATTTTGATACAAGAAGATAGTGGTGTTTATGCAGTGAAACACAAGCCATCAGGAACTACCTGCTGTGGGGTTTCTTGTTTATTAGCTCTTATATTAAAGAAATAAAGGGTAATACCTGGGTGTAGATCTTGGACCTGGAATTCCCACAGACCCAGTCCAGCCCCTGAGCTCTCATTCCCCAAATCTTTGATAACTTCTGTCTGATCCGGGTTAATTAGAAGCCAGGGTCCAGGATTTTCTGACATTCAGCTCAAAGCTGGTACTTTTACAAAAAATATAAATAAGAGTAATTAATATTTGTGAAACACTGTCAGAGTACAGCGTCGAAATACCAAATTACTTGCTCACCTGGTTATAGAACAGTTCCTTCTGTAACTCAAAACTACTGGAAGTTTCTGAACACCACAAAAAGTAATCTGCATTCCCACCTACATACTTCTTTCTCAGCTTTTTACCTCCCCTTTTTTCTTTACGAGCTGCCTGCTAGTGTCACATCTCACTCCTTGTTTGGACAAGTCCCGGTGCTGTTTTGGGATAGATCCCATCTGGAACAAAGCTCTGCCCATCTGTAAAACCTGTTCTGCAACGTCCTCTTTCTTAGGGAAACAAGTATTCCCTTGTGCTTGGTGCAATCCCTGCTGGAGTCCTGGAGCCAGGAGAGGGAGGAGGGGAACAGAACCAGCTTCCAGGAGGAGTCTTGTGAAGCCACTGGACACAGCTTCCCCCAGTGAGTCAGCACTGGTTGATCTCTCAAAGTTAAATCACTCTTCCATAAGCTGATGCTCCTACGTCCCCACGTGTTAATTCTCGCACCGCCGAAGACGTAAGGGAAATTAAAAGCAAACAAAGCCCTGTTCCATTTGGTCTGGTCTGAATTAAAGGCAGATCCTGGTCTTAACCATCTAATTAAACATTCCTGAGCAAATAACTCGCATTACCGTCAGCGCTGTTCCCACAACTTTGATTTCAAACTACTTTCTGCATCAGTTTCTCATGGAGCAATCTGCTGCCCGGGGCTGTGGCTGCTGGAGAGCAGAGGAGAGCTCAGGGGGAAGGAGTGTGTGAGCCAAGGTGGGAAATAAGAGCCCAGACGTCAGCCACCCCTGCTGTGTGCGTGGAACAGAAGGAGCTGCTTGAAAGGTCAGTGACAGCCAAATTAACAGTGCCTGTGGGGACCTGGGGTGCTGCACAGGAGCTGCGGTGCCAGGGGCTTCTGCTGAAGGTACCACCCAACTCAGGACCATGTTCTGTGAGCAGAGGGTCCTGGAGCAGCCTCTGGGGTTGAAACCAAATGAATCAAACGAGTGGCAGATCGAAGCAGCCAGTGGTTTGTCACACACAGATTTAGGTGTTAAATCAGGTATGCCCATCACCCTTCAGGTACAAATGGGGTTTCAAAGGGGCAGAGCACAACCTGGAACACTCCTGATCATAGTGACTGCAGCATGTGTGCTGGCTTGGGGTGGAGTGAATGGGGAAAGAAGAAGTTTTAGTGGTACTAAAAGGTTTCATCTACAAACAGAAGCTGCCATTATCCCAAACAGCCCTGAAATCCACATCAGAAAATCAGGAATTAAAAGCTGTGAGCTCTCTGTGGACCAGAGGTAGAGTTCACACTGTATCCTTTGAGCATGGCTCCTTGTATTTTGTTTAAGCTTTAACTAGCACTGAAAATAACCCTCTCTTACTGCTGCACACTTTGGCTCACAGCACCACACAGTGATTCATAGGAAAACCCATGGATTAGAAACCAAAACACAAAAATATATGCTCTTTTAACAATAGATTATTTGAGGACATCAGGGTTCCAGGTCAAACTCTGGATGTTGACAGCTTTCAGTGTGACACTTCAGTGTACCTGCATGCAGGGACAGAAGGACACTTGTCCCTCAGCAATGCAGTGCCTGCCAGGGAGTCTGAGCCTCTGGATGAGTTTTACAGTGTAAAATCTGTAATTTTGCCACATGAAAGGCAATAAAAAAACAGAGCAAGGAATTGATATGACCTTAAAAGAGTCTGAAAGACAGTGCTTGAACTTCCTGCTGTAACCCCAGCATGAGTCACGGGCTCAGAGCCCCCTCCGAGGTGGGCCCTCAGAGGTGGTGTGTGGAGGCTTCGGTCTGGCTGACGTCAGCTGTGTGAAACAGTCCCCAGTGCAGAACCAGTTTGCTATGGGCAGATCCCAAACCATTTCCATATGTTACTTTGAAGAAGAAAATGACTGCTACGACTCAAAACAGAGGAAGCAAGTGCCAAGAAAAAAATGCCCTGAAGTGGCCAGATCTAAGAGATAGGCCAGTGGGGGAATCCATCTCCATCTGCCAGACGTGCCTGCTGCAGCACAGCCCTTCAGCCTCCCAGCGTGGTTCCCAGCTGGAAGGCTCCCAACACCCAAGGGGCAACACTGGGAACATTTTACCTCCTGAGTCAGTGCTGACGAGCTCAGCGTGAGGGAGGCTGTGATTATCAGAGCTCTGTCACACAGCTCTCCTGTGTTGGCTGAACCACAGGCTCCCCGTTTTGAAAAAGCCAGGATACCCGGGTTAAATTCTGGCATTGATAATGGTGCTCTTCCTGCCACCCAGCCAGGATGAACTTGAACTCAGCGTTCTCTTTTCTAGCCTAGGGAGTTCTGTCCTCGGCCAGTGATTAACCTCCACCTCAACAGCAGGCCAAGAAGTCTTTAAGCACCCTCCTGACAATATTTATTGGCAACTCCTTGCTCAGGTGTCTCTGCACTTCAAGGACTCTCCCTCTCCTCAGCTCCAGATGAGGACAGGCATTAATGCAGTGGGAAACAGTTCCAGGTCAGGGTTAGGCTGCCCCACAAGACCTGGGAGATAGAAAACAGCACCTGAGGTGGGGCAAAAAAAGCCCCTGTAAGGCTTATGCCTCCAGAGAGAAGGAAGGAGATGGGAGAGCAGCAGGTCTGTGCCTCCTGCAGTTGGGATGTGAGCAGGCTTTGTTCTGCATCATTAACTTTATACAACCTCTGGGCAGCCTCAGCAGTTCATGAACTGCCCAAGCATCTAAAAATGTGATTCTTGACTTTGAGATCTCTCTGACACAAACCAAATTAAAGAGCACTAAGATAGTGTGTAGCTACTGCCCACTTTTCCGGGAATGCCTGTGAAATACTCCCAGTGTTTCTTTTGTAACAGAATGTAAATACCCCCATTGAAAGGAATCCTCAGTTCTTGTGCTTTTAACACAGTTTGGGGAGACCTCCCTCTCCGAGTATCATCCGGGACACAGTTCTCCTGCAAGATAAATGCACACATAAAAGCATTCAAAACATTTGAATTTGCTTATGTGCTTTTCTCTGAAAGCAGGTGGCAAAGTAAAAACATTGGTCAGACCCACTCTCCTGGTCTGGACTGACATCCAAACAATGTCTGGACCGACATCTAACAAAGTGGCTACAGAATCGAGCCATTTCTGAGGCAAGTTGCTGCCTCCCTCCCCCCAAGATAATAGAGCATTTTCCCAGATGGAAGGAACCCACTTGAAAAACAAAAGGTCTTTGAAATGTCAGCTCAGGCTTGCTTGGCCCGCGCTGTGTGCCCACAGGAAAAAGATAGAGCCTTTTTTCATTCTCCAGCTGTAACACTTACATCTGAAGCAGCAAGATGATTAAGAAATGCAGCTCTAGATTCCTGCTCTCCTACTGATTCCCAGCCTCTCCTGTGGAAGTCATTTAGCCACTCTATCTCCAGCACAATGGGGATAAAAGCACTTTCTGGACTGAGCATGGATCCAAGCTCATGAGAGGTTTGCATGCTCCAGTAATGGGGATCAGTAATTGAACTGCTTGAACAAGCTTCAAGGCAGTCACAGGAGAACTGATCCAGTGGGTGGCAAAAGAAGTCAGGACATGGCATCCACATGGATGGAGGCTCCCTTGGCTCTGTGGGCACCACAGAGTGGTGTGGGCAGCGTAGGTGCTGCCCTGCACTCTCTGTTTGAACTCTGCTGTTAATGCATTTATTACACCAACGTTTTGTGCCACTTCTCCTCCAAACCCCTCCTTGTCTCCTCTAGCATGGAAGAGGAGAAAGTCCCCAGGTGATAAATCTTCTGTGCTAAGAGCTTGGGCAGCGAGCCTGCCTCTCCCAAAGCTCTCCCTCCCAGCTGCTCCCTGCTCTGCTCACACCAGGCTGTGTGGGAACCCAACGTTCCTCTGGCTGTCAGGACCTCCGTGTGTTCCCAGTCTCCCTCTCACAATGCAACTTGTTCTGATCTCTCACGTCAGAACATTTTTTGATCTTTAGATAATTACAGAGGAAATACAATTCGTGCTGTATCCAAGAGTTAAAGGGAAGGCAAAAGTTTCTCTCTCCCAGTTTTAACCCCTTTTCTCTTTGTGGTACAGGTCTTATGATTCTTAGCTGAAACACTCCAAGACTTTCAAGAGTCCAGTGTGCACCCTCCCAAGAGCCAGGAAGATGAGCCACCCTTGGCCTGTGTCGCTCCTGGGAGCAGTGTCAGGCCCCCAGGGAGATAATCCATGACCAGGGCAAGTGTGATGTCCTAATGCTACTTAGGGAAATGGAGCATCTGCCAGAGTGAGGACAAGATAAGGAGCATTAATCCAATTTACAAGGAAATGCAACATCCAGTTGTGAGCTCTCCCCTGACCTCATCCAGCACGTCTGCAAGGGCTGCTCCCAACCACAGCTCCCTCCCTGGCAGGATCTGGGACAGGGTCAGCACCTAAAACAGAAAAGGAACAAGCATCAAAAGCAAAGCTCACAAAGCCTTGGTGACTCCAGACTGGCTGTGGAGTCTGCCATGACTGCTCCTGTTCTTCCTCACCCTGGCTGATGCCAGGTCCCCATGAATCTTTCCTAATTTCTGTACCTTAAACAGGGGGCCACGACCCTTCCCTGCACATGGCACACACATCTCCCCTGTGTCCTCCTTCCCCTCCCCACTCCACGTTAGAACCTGTCCAGACAATTTAGCAAGACAAGCTAGTCTGCTGGTGACTCTCACAAATGTGTTCTGTCCATTGGTTTTTACTTTCCCACATTTTATATTTAATATCGGAATCATGATATTAAAAAAAGGCTTTTAAGTGATGACTTCTGTAGTACCTGCATCTTGTGATCAGAATTCTTCCAAACTCAGAATGGCCTCTGACAACCAATCCAGCTCTCTGCTTTCTTCTCACTTTTCCATTGCATAAGAGGAAAAATCTCCTTATCTGCCCTGACAGAAACAACAACTCATCAAAGCACAAGGAGAGTGCAGGTATAAATTCCACATTCCCTTCTCTAGCATTCCATTAGCAGGGCTGCTCGACTCTCCCTGATGTCAGTGCTTCCTCCTGCAGTGGAGGTGCAGGGAACCCATGGGATAATCCCAGGAGCAGGAGCCCAGTGTAACCCATTGGATAATCCCAGGAGCAGGATTGAACAAACCCATGGGTAACCCATTGGATAATCCCAGGAGCAGGATTGAACAAACCCAGGGTAACTCATTGGAAAGTCCAAGGAGCAGGATTGAACAAACCCAGGGTAACTCATTGGATAATCCAAGGAGCAGGACTGAACAAACCCAATGTAACCCATTGGATAATGCCAGGAGCAGGACTGATTGAGCCCAGTGTAACTCATTGGATAATCCCAGGAGCAGGACTGATCGAGCCCAGTGTAACCCATGGGACAATGCCAGGAGCAGGACTGATCGAGCCCAGTGTAACCCATTGGATAATGCCAGGAGCAGGACTGATCGAGCCCAGTGTAACTCATTGGATAATCCCAGGAGCAGGACTGATCGAGCCCGGAGTGGAGGCTCCGCCGTGTGCGGCGGGTGCTGGCCCGGCTGTGTGCAGCCCGCTCGGGGCACCAGATGGCAGCATTTATTGTCTGTCTGAGAGCCTAAAGCAGCCACCGCTGGCACTTCGGTGCTCCACACTTCGTCTATTCAAGCTCCTAAAGGTCGGGATGCAGCCCCTTCCTCCTCCTCCACCTCCTCGATCCACTCAGGAAGGGTGACAAAAAAGAGCGAAGCAAAGTCTGTGCCACCTCTTCCCGCTCCTTCCACAGGAAAAAGGGGTTTTCTTGCTCTCCTTATTACACATTCACCTTTTGCCTGTTTATCCCCTGCAAGGCTGTAGTTCCCGAACAGGATAACTTCTGGTTATCAGGAATTCCAGTGAAGGATATAAAGATATTTAACAGATTTAGCTCTACCAAGACCTTTTTATTTTCCTGTAGCAGATTTAAAATACCAGACCTATCAGTAGGAGCAGGCTTTATCTGAGAGGGAAGAACTTAGCTGGAATTTAAACTCTGAGCCAGGGAAAAGTCTAAAAGCTCGCAAAACCCTTCCCATGTGGAATGGCAGCACACAGGATGCCATGGCTGGGAGAGGCCCTTCTGGGCACAGCACTGGTTTCCCAGCTTCTTCACCTCTGCTTCCTCTTTAAGGCTTCAGTACAAACACCCAGGGTGGAGATCACAAACCAACATCCCTCACACCATGTTTTCTGCACTGGAAAACATTTAAGATCAAATGGTCACACTCTGGACTGGGTTTGGAGTTAATGACTGAGTTGAGGTTGTTACTGTCAATAGTCACAGGATTGTCAGGAAAGGGAGGCCAATTCCTGATATATTCTTCCCAGCAAACACATGCATCAGCACAAGGACTGTCCTTCTGGTGGCTGGCAGGGCTCTCTGCTGGCCTTGCCAGACCATCTTCCCCAGGTGTGACATACTCAGCTCCCAAGAAGTGTCTTGGGATTTAATTACTACCCTAATTACCATCTCCCTCCAAAGCTGTAATCCTGAAAAATCACTTTGGCTATTTCTTTATGATGAGGCACCTGACACACCTCATCTCTTTACCAGAAATGATGCCCTTGAGAAGGCTGACCTAGAGCAGAGGATGGACAGAGTTACAGAACAAAGCAGGGATTTATGAAAAGGATCTCCTCCATGGATCCACCTTGGGCAGCACCAGAGCCCAGCCAGGGCTGCACGCAAGAGGAACCAAAATGGCCCCAAAATGCACGGCCGCTCCCGGGGGCTCTCACTTTTACAAGTTCTGCTCCATTTGCACCTTGGAGTTCATTGTCCCATTCCAGCTTTAGCCCAGGCAGTCCCATCCTGCTTGTTTTTCTCTCTCCAGCCCACCTTGGTTGTGCTCTTGGGCCTGAGGTTTGGATCATTTGTCCTTGGTCCCCAGCTGGAGCAGGAATTGTTTTGTCTCCCTGCTCTGTGCAGAGAGCTCAGCATCCCCTGATATGAACCCAGACCCTCACACTAAAGCAGCACAGAATGTGAAAAATAGAAAAGCCAAAACCTGAGGCATCAGAAAGACTCAGTTTCCTCCCAGAGCACCCCTTCTATTTCCCACCCAGCACCCAACTGCTCCAATGTTCCAGAGCACAGATCCTGAGATCTCCAAGAGCTTCACCAACACACAGCAGCTTTTCCAGCCCAAGGAGCAGCTCGCCCTGACCTCACACCCATCGTGGTGACACGGCTGTACCCAGCCTGCTCCAAAGGCCACCTGCACTTTCCACGCTGTAGCAGAGGACAAGAACTCCCTGTTTCTCCCACCTCTGCTGATCAAACAGCCTTTGCAGGCAGTGAGCTCAAAGGAGGATTGACCAACATGGTTGCATCAGTCAAACTGCAAAAATAATTGTGTTACCCAAGTCTCGGGTGCTTTATCAAGGTTTCATTTTAAAACCATGGTGATTGCCCAAGCAGCAAACATCCAGCTGTTGCTGTTGCTCAGAAACTGTTTTTTTTTGAAACACAAAGCACTGTCTCCCTGGTTTTGTTTGTTGGAGGGCTTTGTTTTGTTTTTAATTTTTTTCCTGCTCCACAACCCCACTTCCTGTCTGACATCCCTGTTTCAAAATCAAACTATGCTGATCCACAGGGACAGCTTCAGGACATTCAAAAACAGCTTCTCTAGTTCATGTTTGGGTTTTATTAGAACTTCCCACTAGGCCCCTTGGAAAATAAGATGTTTTCCCCCCAAACATGATGTCTTGAAAATTATTCCCCTGCGGTGTCACTCATGTGCTTTGAGTCCTAGGGATGATCCACCACCCACCTCCCTCCAAAATGATGTTTTGAAGATGTGTCTTTTCCTACTTCCTCCCCAAAATCGATCTCTCTTCACTGCTGCAGGCTTCCAGCTGCCTCACAGGGGAATCCTACGGGCACTCCAAGGCCCCCCGCAGCAGAGGGGGATTAATCCAGGCAGATATATGTGTGCACATGGAATCTGCCTCACGGAGATGGTATTGCATGTGGCTCTTTTTCCAAAAGTCCTGTGGTGCACACAAGTGATCTGGGCCCAATGACTTCAGCACTCACATGAGCATTACTCATCTAATTAGGGGCTTTGCAGGCTCTGCCCCGGCGTTTCTGTGCGCTGCTAATGTCATTGCACCGACTCCTGGAATATTTGTCATTTACTGACTGCCTCGGAGGTTTGTTTTCCTTCGTGTTTTCCCCGGTAGATCTGACCCCCCACGGCAGCAGCGGTGTTAAGCACATGAATGATGTACAAACGCTGTCAGCGTTAGGATGTCAGTGCTGTAAAAGGAGAAAAACAACTCTTCAAAGCGCTGTTTAGCCAAGAAAGCGGAGAGGCGGACTGACTTGTTTTCCGGTCAGAAGAGTCACCATCCCTTTTCCCCGCCCCATCCCCTCGCCCACGCCTTCCCTAGGGCCGCCGCGGCCCCTGGAGCAGCCCGTTGTCGCCGTGTCGCCCTCGCAGCACCGCGGCGGCCGCGCTGGGCCAGCGGCGCCCCGCGCACCGGCCC
>VZRH01007152.1:177617-202144 GCA_013397555.1 Urocynchramus pylzowi
CGGTGCCCAGGGCCCGCCGCCCCCGGCGGCTCTCGGTGGGCAGCTGTGCCGGAGCACCGCCCGCTCGGGATGGATTACCGCCGCGCTCCTCGCACCCGTGCTGCCCTGTGCTTTATTAGCTGCTCCGGTTCAAGAGCCGTTCCCAGCCGGGACAGCAAAAACCTGGCGGAGCGGCGAGCCACACACGGATGTGGCAGCCGGAGCCAGGATCGGCCCAGGTCGTGGGGGAGGAGATAAGAATCAGAGATACCGGCCTCACTCACACCTGGCGATGCCCTTTCCTTTGCAGCCCTGCCTTGCATTGGGTGCCCGAACAAAGGGTGCTTTGAGGGATGTGGATGTGCTGCTGAGGTGAAGCTGCTGCTCGCTGTCCCCAGTACAGACGCTGTGCATTGCTGTCACGGGCTGGCTGCTGGTTTGGGAGCTAGATCTCGCTGCTTGCTACATCTGGAGCTGGGCAGAGACAGCGCTTGGCAAGACTCTGCCCACTGCCCTTAACAGTGAGAGCAGAGCTTCCCCAGCCCGGAGAAGTCACTGTGTCAGTAGAGGTGGATCAGCCCCTGGCTGAGGAAACAGCCCCTTGTGTGTCCCACAGCTCCTGTCTGCATCCTCCCAGGTACATCTGTACCTGTTTGTTCCTCCAGGAGGATGAGTTTGCTCTCTCAGAGGGATGCTTGCCTTCTGTAGGCTGCAACAGCCTCAGACGGAAAACTGAATTCCTGAGTTTGTTACTCTGTATTTTTTAGGTTGGACACTGAAGTTGTGCCTTCACAGACCACTGTGCCAGGAACTGCTCATTTCCTCAATGTCAGGGTTTAACCCCAGCCTCACTCAGTGAGGTGGAAAGAGAACCAAAAGGGTGAAAGTGAGAAAACTTACAGGCTGAGATAAAGACAGATTAATAATTAAAGCAAGAGCCATGCATGCAAGCAAAGCAGAACAAGGAATTAATTTCCCAATTCCCATAGCAGGCAGGGGTTCAGCCATCCCCAGGACAGCAGGGAGGACAAAGGCCATCACTCCAAATGTCCTCCCCTTCCTCCTCCTTTATCCCCTGAGCCTGACACTGGATGGCCTGGGATGTCCCTGGGGTCACTTGGGGTCAGCTGTCCTGGCTGTGTCCCTTCCCAGCTCCTTGGGCCCCCCCAGCCTCCTCACTGGAGGGGTGAGGAGCAGAAAAAGCCTTGACTGTGCAAGCACAGCTCAACAATAACAAAAACATCTCCAGGTTATCAGCCCTGTGTTCAGCACAAACCCCAAACACAGCCCTGTACAAGCTAATAAGGCAAAAAATCCCCATCCCAGTCAAAACCAGTATACCATCCCTGCAGGGACTCTTGCTGTCACCTGGAGGGCTTCAGCTCTGAGCCAGCAGGTTTTTGCTTTGTCTCTGCAGCTCCCTGGCAATTGGAACCACAACTGGATACAGACTTTTCTCCTTAAGTTCTGTGGAGCAACTGGACCAGGTCCATGAAAGCAGTAAGTCTCCTGTTTCCCTGGGGAGGAATTCTGACCAGCAGCACCTTAAATTTGTGAGAGTCCTTCACCTTTGTTAGAGCCCAGTTCTTTTCCACTGCTGCCATCCTGACAGCAGCAGTTTGTGCTGCAGCCCAGCACTAAGAGGCAGTTTCCCCCTAGAATATTCCAGGTACATGAGCAGCAGCCCACAGGCTTCCAGCACAGCTGCTGGAGGACTCCCAGGCTTTTAATCCAGTGTGGTATTTACTAGCAAGATGTTTTTAACAGGTTTTCCATGTAGAGAAGGTCACTCCCAGCAGGCCTGCAGCTCTTAGCTGTGCTCACAGCAGCATGTAGGACACACTGAACAGCCCAAAACAAGCCTGGCCTCATGGAGCAGGGACTCCAGGCTGCTTCAGCTGAGCTGCTCTGGAGATAACACTTCCCAGCTGGGTATGCTCATCAGTGGATATGGCTGCAGAAGGAGCCTCAGCAATCAGACACAGCTGCCTCATCTGGAGCAGGGTCCAGGCTCCTTTCCCAGAGTCAGGCAAAGGGAAGCAGGTCCCTGCTGGTGACACACTCAGGGCAATGGGCTGAGGCACAGCCAGTCCCACATAACAGTTGTAGGGCAGCCTTTGTTCCTCCAATGCAGCCCAGCCCAAACTGAGCATCACTCAGGGCTGGGCACACTGGAAATTGCAGTCCCTGCAGATTTAGGTGCAGGGCCACCAGCACCATTGCCTGGTGCCTTCTCCTCACAGCAGGAGTAATCCCAAACACAGTCACTGCAGCCACTGTTTGCTGCCCCAGGGGGGCTGGGAGAAACCAGACACCACACAGAAGAAACACCAAGCCACAGCCAGCTCCTGCCTCACCTCAGTAAACCCCCCCACCCTTCCCAGGAAACTCCCCTGAGCAAAGGGAGGGAACTCCTCCCTTTGTATCCCCTTCCCAAGGATCTAGTGCAGCTGGAGGGCCTGAGCATTAGCTTCAGCTGGGCCCTGCCCAGGAGAGGGGCACACAGAGAGCTGGGTGTGTTCACCCAGTGGATCTGTTCTCTGGTGCTTCATTTCTGCCTTCAGGGGAAGGTTCTTTTACCCCTTCCTGCTCCAACCTAATTGCTTTGTGCCAGGCATGAGAAATTTTTCACCAAAATGATGTTGAACACCTTAGCAGAAAGCCTCCCAACCCCATCCCCTCTTGAGCTGAGTCTTGTTGCTGCAGTCAAACCCAGCTGAAGGCTCGGCCTTGCTCTCCTTGTGTGCCCAGATGAAATCCCAGATGTTTACATCGTGGAGCGTCTGTTCTCCAGCAGCCTTGTGGTTGTGGTCAGCCATGCCAAGCCACAGCAAATGAATGTCTACCACTTCAAGAAAGGGACAGAGATCTGCAACTACAGCTATTCCAGTAAAATCCTGTCCATCCGGCTGAACCGGCAGGTGAGCGGGGTTAGCCACAGTTATCCCAGCCTGGCTCTTTGCTGCTTTTGCCTTTCCAGCTGGGAGCAGCCTGGGAGGTTTGCAGGAGGCTGTGAGTGGGATTGGAGGGGTGGGTGCCTGGGCTCTCCTCCCAGCCCCACATGAGAGGTCTGTCAGGAGCTGCAGGGCTGTGCTATCATCTGCCACCACTGTTTCCTTCGGGAAAATGAAGCCGAGGCCTTGTTTTGGTGGCAGTTTCCCAGAGGCTGTCATCTGCCTTCTTGCCTGTTCAGGACACAGCTCTGCCAAAAAATCACCTTTTCAGGTTCCTCCCTCCCTTGGATTCCACACCCTGACTTCAGGCCCACCTCTGCCATCTTGGGTGCAAATGAGATCTTCAAAGTTGGTTGCAAAAACCCACGAGTAACTTGAACTCTGTGGAGAAGGCAAAAAGCTGCTTTCCAAGTGCTGCTAGCACCCTTCTTTTGGTTCTAAAGGTATAAAACCCACTCAGGCCACTTACAATGAGAGTTTTACAGTGTTATTCTCTGATGTGACACATCAGAGGCTCATGCAGCCCTGAGCTCTTTTGGGGAATTTTAAGTCATCTTTCCTTTTTGTCCATAATTATTTTCCAAGTATATGCCCTAAGAAGCAGAGGACATTTTACAATGAAGAAATGAGCAGTCTGGGTAATTGTATATAATCAGCCTCTCCTCAGTTAGCAACAGTGAGACTTGCAGTGAGGCTCTCTGGGCTGAGCTTCCAGTAAAGCTGTCTTTGACCAGGAGTTCCTGCACTACAATTAAATCTGTTCTAAATTGATTTTTTTCACTTAGGCTTACAGTGAAACTGGCAAAAGAGAGACTTCCTTTGAATTGCAGATAGATGTGTGTGTGTGTAAAAATAAACTGGGAGGTTCTGCTGAGCAGCTCTAGGAGATTGGTGTGAATAAAATACATTCAGGCTACTCCCCATGTGCTGCTCTGGAGCTGCCTGAAGGTGATACACAGTCCCAGTCTTGAATCAACATTTCTTGGCTGCATTATAAGCTGGGGTTTAAATCCTGGGCTGGTTTAAATCCTGGCACATCCTCTGGTTGTGCCACAGACACACCTGGAGGGATTTGAAGATGCTGCAGATGTTTAGAAACACAGTATCACAGAGTCATTTAGGTTGGAAAAGACCAATGAGACCATCAAGCCCAACCATTCACCAGCACTGCCAAGGCCACCACTAAGCCCTGTTCCAAAGTTCCACACATTTTTTAAATCCCTCCAGAGATGGTGACCCCACCACTGCCCTGAACAGCCTATTCAATGCTTAATAGCCCTTTTATAAAGAACTATTTCCTCAAGTCTCATCTAAACCTTCCCAGTTTGGGTAGGTTGAAGAGAAGTCATTATTTCAGTCTACATTCAGGAGTTAAACTGGTGGCCATCAGATTCTGCATGTGACACTTGAACTCCTGCAGGAAAGCTGCACCCCACTGGAAGTTCACAGAAGGACAAATCCCAGACAAGGCATTAACACAAGGAAATGGTGACAAATTAACCAGGAACAGGTCTCAAACAAAAGGTGCATGTTTCAATCTGATCTCTCAGTGAAAAAGTCCTCATTGTGCAAACAAGCAAACCCCTCAGTTGTTGTTGTGGGAATTCTTAGTTCCAAGCTCCTTGATAACTCTGAATGTGTGAAGGTAAATCCTGATTTGTCTCAAAGTGGGGAATCAGGCAGTGCTCTGGTGCTGCTGGGAAGCTCCTGGGTTTTAATTCACTGCTGAAACCCTGCTGAGCTCCTTGGAGAGGTTTGAGGTGTTTATCTGGCTGGGTCCAAACCCATTTCAGCTGCCAAACACAGCTCAGCCATCTGTCCTGATCCATTCAAACTACAGAACGAGCTGGTGGGCAGTAACATTTTTGACAATTAGCAATGCCTTGACCCTGTGTAGCAATCAAAGCACCTTCTCTGAGGCTCTGTCTGTGTGCACAGTGAGGATAAACCCCATCCCAGTGACCCTCACGTGGCCACAGGGCTGCATGGAGCCAGGAGGGGTGAACCAGCCCTCTCCAGCTCCTGCTGAGCTTGTCCAGACCTCCTCTGCCTCTTCACATCCCAGACTTTCCTGGATTTTGTCCCTGTGGGTGCCAGCATCTCTGGCTGCTGCTTTGCCATCATCTGGAAACCTCCCTTCACCTGGACATCAAGAGCAGCCTGTTCTGGGAAAGCACATGGTGGCTTTGCCCAAATCAGCTGTATAAATATTCCTCTGCTTGCAAGTGGATGGCTCTTACTGTAGAAAAGGCAAAGTCTTCCTGGAAATGCAAAATGGCTCTGACACAGCCCCAGATGCTGTGGTTAGCAGGAATAGAAGTGGGAAAGAGTTTGATCTGAGAGTAATGGTGGAGCAAGGCAGAGATTTTTAATGTGGGTGTTTCAAGTTGGTGACTAAGCTCCACATTTAGATACTAAATAAGTGGCCTCATTTCTGAAGAGGTGGAGGCTTCCTGGACATGGATTTGGGTGCTCCAACTTCAGGATGGATGGGGTCTGGGCTTAGGCTTTTATTGGGATGTTTTTAGTGCCTCTGGACTCTTGGCACTAAGGGAGGTGAAGCTGTGCACTTGCTGGACTTAGAAAGCTCAGCCCTTCAACCAGACCCAAAGCCTGGTCCCAAAAAAAGCCTCTGTGCAAAAAGCCTCCATGGTGACACAAAGCTGAGTGGCCACAGAGCTGGTGGCCCAGGGCTAAGGTTACAGCATCAGGCTTCCCTTTGCCTTTCTGCCCTGCCTCCCCGTGGCTTGGCAGCTCCTCGTGGCTGGCTGGCTGTTCCTGGCAGGGTCAGCAGAAGAGGTGCAAGCACCTGAGCTTGGGAAATCCCAGCCCCTCAGCCAAGATGGAGCAAGGGTGACTGTCCCTGGGCAAATGTGTCTCAGCTCTGTGTTTGTGCAGTTCTGCAGGGCACATAAAGCAGAGTGTTCCCTGCTGGCACCAAATGGGAAAAGAAACATTCATGTGCTGGGCAGGTGCATTGAGTTCAGCAGCAGTGGCAGACCCAGCACCTCCATGTTGTCTCCCAAACCAGGAAGCAGTCAGGGCAGAGGGCCAGCATTCCCATCTGCAGGCACACTGACAAGCAGGAGTGCAGCCTCTCTGCTGCCAGCTCTTTGTGATCAAAAAGTAATTAGTTAAGAACTGCAGAGAAAAGTTGGGGTAGGGATAGATGCCAGTCAAGGCCTGTGGTGGGGTGTAACCCTGGTGGGTCTTCCTGTTCCTGGGGATGTGGAAGATGCAGAGGAGCAGAGAAGCCAGTCATGGTGTTTTGTCTTCTCTCTAAAGCAAGACTGAATGCAAAAACTCAAAACAAGGTTGTACAAACCCAGCTGTGAGAGGGGATGGAGAAGCAGAAGAGATCACATTTCTGTTCCATTTCAGTGTGTGGGAAATTGCTGTTGGGTTTGTCTGACAGCAAAGGTTTGGGTTTGGGAAGTGTGGGAGCAGCAGGCAGAGGCACTGCTGGTTCTGTGCATGTCCCCTGTGTCCTTGCAGAGGCTGGTGGTGTGCCTGGAAGAGTCCATTTACATCCATAACATCAAGGACATGAAGCTTTTGAAGACTATTATGGATACACCTCCCAACACAACAGGTGAGCATGGGAGAACTCAGTGAAAGGGAGCTTTGGAGAGCCACAGCATTGTTAGAATTTAAACCAGCCTCTGGCCTGTGCATCCTGATCCAGCCCTGGGAAGTCAGAAATGCATGGAGGCAGTCAGGCAGAATCACAGGATAAGCCAAGTTGGAAGGGACCCACAAGGATCACTGAGTCCAACTCCTTGCCCTGCACAGCAGCATCCCAACATCCCACCCTGTGCCCAGAGCATTGTCCTCACTCTCCTTGAGCTCTGTCAGGCCTGGGGCTGTGACCCAGCTCTGTCTTGAGCAAAACCCTGCCCTGTCTGGAGCAAACCCCTGCTCTGCCCAGAGCAGATGCATCAAAGGAGAGCAGAGATGGGCAGAAGGGTCTGACTTGCCCTTGGGGTCAGCTCCCAGAGTGATCACTGGGGACAGAACACACAGAACACACAGCCAGGCCCAGCACCAGTCCCTGCCTGTTCCAGGGGAGTTCCCAGGAGCTGCCCCCTGATGGTGCTGATGCAGGCTGCAGGGCAGGTGGCTGAGCACAGATCCTGGGTGTGTGGCACAGGGTGAATCCGGCTTTCCTGCTGCTGGGAGAGGCTATTTTTAGCAGCAGAGAGGGAAGCTTGGCAGGGATGGTGGTGCTGGGCTGTCCTGCAGCATCCTTTCATGGCTGGGTGCTTGGGAAGTTGCTGATGTGCTCACGCTTGGCCTCGGGGCTTTCAAGGGATGCTCTGCCAGCAGCTCCCCTGACCTACTTCAGGTCTCACCAGATGGGCTCTCTGTGTGGATTAAACATGCTAAAGGCTGCAAATATAATTAAAGTTTAAAACCTTCCTGAGAAGGCCCAGCAGCAGGATGGGCAGGGATACCCAGGCCTGGAGCTGTTCTGCAGAGAGGCTGGAGGATCAGGTCATGGTTTAAGAGCAGCAGGGCAGGACTGGGATGCTGCAGATCATAAGCTTCACATGGGCTTAGTGTTTTAAACCCCTTTTACTGCAGCAGCTGTCATTGAAATGAGCTGAGTGACAAGGGCAGTGCCCCTGTTGTCCCTGGGCCACCTGCTTTGGTCCCAAGCTTGACCCCAAGGATGGTGTGTCCAGTAGGTCACGGCAGTCCAGCCTCAGTGCTCTTTGTGCAACTTGTTTAGGAGTGGGAATCTGTGCTGGGGGGTTTAGGAGCACATGGAAAATGTGCCACCCCCCTAAAGTGTGTGCCCTGGGCACAGTGACAGCAGCACAGGCAGGACCAGGGTTTGCTGCAGCCACACTGGCCAGTCACAGTGAGATCTCTGGCTGTTCCTGGCCAGCACCTGGCTTCTGATCCAGCCTCCTCCACGTAGGAGAGGAAAATGCCCACGGTGTCCAAGACAGTTGTTTTTCATGTGATTCACATCAGGGGCAGGATTTGAACCAAGGAGGTCACAGTGCTTGGGGTGACTCGTGTGCTGTGTGGGCACATCTTGGGAGCGACTGCAGCTTTGGAAACCACCTCACGTGGCTCCCCCCAAGCCCTGGATGTGTCTGGACCTGCTGGCCTGAGGGCAAGGCCAGGCTTCCTGGACACAGTAGCATTTTTCCATGCTGCTTGAGGAAGCCACCTGTGACGTGGCACTCCCAGAGGTGCCATCTGAGCAGAGTGCCCGCCTGCCTCCTGAGCCCACCGCTGCAGCACCAACCCTCCCCGTGGCCGGGGGCTGCTGCTGAGGGGAGAGGAGCATCTTCAAAGGCTGCCCGTGGCCCTGCGGTCCTTGTTCTTTGTGTGTCCCTGGGGTCAGCCCAGTACACTCACATCTGTGTTTTCCCCTGGCCTGGTTTTCCGGCTGCTCTGCCGGCCAGAGGAGCAGAGGGAGCGGGTGACTCACGCCGGCGCTCAGAGCTCGCTTTGTTTAGCTCCAGCCTTCCCTGATCCTGTCTGAAAGAGCTGTGCTGATCCCCCCGTGCTGCCTGGGCCGGGGGATCACCGTCCGGAGAGGCCAGGATGCTCATCACAGCCGGTCTCTGGGCTGTCTTTGCCTTCCTCCCATCCCTCCCTCCTTAGCTGCCTTTTAATTTTCCGCTCTCTGCTGCTGCCGTGCTCCCCGTGCCTGTCCCGTGCGCCGTTCTGGCACGGTGTGCATGCCTCTGCCTGGATGGGAGCGGGTCCCGGGGCCTCTGGCCGATCCTGCAGCTCCTGCCTGCGCCGCGGTCTCTTTGTTTGGTTATAAAAAATGACCTAAAACGAGAGCTCCGGCCGATCCTTCTCCGCTGCTGCTGGGCGGGGGCCAGGGCCGTGTCCCGGCACGGGGCTCGCACGGCTCGGCTCGGCACGTCCCAGCCCATCTACGTGCGGCGTGTGCCTGTCCCGCTGGCCCCTTCGGGCACGGCGGCAGCAGCGTCCCCGCTGCCTTGAACCCCGCCGCTTCCTCCGCACGTGGGATTAGGTGGGACCCCCGCCGCGGCTCAGGAAGCTCAGGTCGTGCTGGAGCCTCGAGTGGGGTTTGGGACGCTGTCAGCACACGGATGTGGGGCAGGAAGCGAGCCAGGCACGTTTGGTGTGTGACAGGATTCACCGGGCTGCGTCCTCAGGCAGCAGCGGGACGAGAGGCAGGAAGAGATGCTCTTTTCCGAGGTCACCTGGGGGACAGGCGGGTGGATGTACCCGCACACGTATCCATCCGTCCCTGTCTCATCCTGTAATTCCTGCCCGCTTTGAAAGGAGCATTTGAACGTGTTGGCGCAAAACCAGATGGTTCTTATGGGGAAGAATTCCCCCTGTGCTTAAGATTTCGCTACGTTCAAGTTCCTTGTCGGCCGGAAACTCCCTGCACAGCTGGCGCATTTCCTTTGTCTTTCTCTGCTTCCCTTTTCCATTCAGAGCAGAAGGAAATGGCACTGCCTTCAGCCAGGCTGCAACAGAGCTGCACCCACGCTGGGCTGCTCCTCTGGGCTTCCAACCCGGCACCTACACCCCGTGCACATCTGGACGTGTCCAGATGTGGCTGGACAGGAGTGCTGCCAGCCCTCAGACCCACATTTGCCGTTTCGTGCACCTATTCCTGCCTTCTCCAGGGAGATAATGGAGGGGGAAAGGCCAGGGCGTGCAGAACAGCCGGATCTGTGTTCCTTGTGCTCCGGGAGGGTGGCGGGGCGCGCCGCCGTTCTGTCCCGTACCAGCAGATGTCCCCACAGATGGCCGAGGTGTTCCCAGCGCCGGGGCCCGGCAGTCCCCGAAGGAGCCGGAGCCTGAGCCCCCGCCGTGCCCCGTGCTGTCCTCCCCCCACTCACAGCCTCAGCCGTGTCCCTGTCCCCCTGCCAGGTCTGTGTGCTCTCTCCATCAACCACGCCAACTCCTACTTGGCTTATCCCGGCAGCGCGACCAGCGGAGAGATCGCGCTTTACGACGGAAATACTTTGGTAAGTGCGAGGCTCAGCCTTTGGATACGGGCAGGGGCTGAAAACAAACAGAGCCACAGCAAAGCCAACGGGGCCCTTGGGAAGGATGAATAAATACACTCCACCGAGCTGGAGTGCAAGGGAATTGCGTGGCAGGCACGTGTGGACGTATCCCCCTTGCTCGGAGCAGACAGCTCTGAGATCAGGACGTGCATCTCCCAGCACAGGATATTCAGGGAACCGTGACCCAGTGCCCTGCAGCCCGAGGGCCACTGCCAGGCTCACACTGGGGCTGCTGTGGGAGCGTCAGCAGCGGATCCCATGGGAGTGGTGTGGCCAGCGTGGGTCAGGGAGGTTGGAGCTGCTCCAGCCACAGCACAGGACCCGGAGCAGCTTTGCCACGCCATGGGCTGGAAGGGATGCCTGACCCAAAGTCACAGAGAGGGCAAAGTGTCCCAAGTCCCCTTAGGAAATCTGTCCCTGGCTGGATGCAGGGTCATGATTATCTGCTGTTTATGCCAGGGCTTTGGGTTACATAAGGCTGGTGGCTCCGTGCGTGCAGCCAGAGCTGAGGATCTGCAGCAGGGGAGGAGCAGAGCACAGAGAAAATGCTGCTGCTCCAAGAGGTGCTGCAAGGGCTGGGGCTCCCTGCAGGTACCAGGGTGGTGTCACTGCAGCAGGACTTGCTGTGCAGCACAGGAATTGCAAGGAAACCAGCTCCCATCCCGACAGGGAAGGGCCAGGCTTTGGAGAGGGTGCAGGCACAATCCTGAACCCTGGAGAGGTGGGGAGCTGGGGTTCTCTGCCCCTGGGGTGAGTGTCCTGTAATCACAGTGGCCGTAATAGCTGGGGAATGAACTCAAGGCAGGGCAGAGATAAACTGCTGAGGATGTTGAAGGGATACCATCAGCACATGATGATCCCGTGAATCCATATCAGCAGGTGTGGATAGGGTGCAAGGCAGGAACGCCCTGCCCTCACTCAGTCCAAGGACCGGCGTGTCCCTTTGCCCACACAGTCCATGGACCAGCGTGTCCCTTTGCCCACACAGTCCAAGGACCAGCGTGTGCCTTTGCACTCACGTTCCCTTGTGCCCTACAGAAAACAGCCTGCACCATTCCTGCCCATGATGGGCCTCTGGCTGCTCTTGCCTTCAACTCCACCGGCTCCAAGCTGGCCAGTGCTTCTGAAAAAGTGAGTGAGCGTGCCTGCAAGTACCCTCCCTCTGCCCAGGGCTGTATCAGCACCCTGAGCTGCCCCTTCTTTAACACAGCCAGCACAGAAGGGCCGCTGACTGGTCAGTGTATCGGATCAGACTGAGCCCAGCTGGCAAACAGGAGGAGCCTTTGCACATCCTGAGTTTCCTGGGTGTGTCAGGGAAAGGGCTCGGGCTCCTTGGCCTGCTCCTACGTGGTATTTCCATTTGCATTTTTTGCAGGGCACAGTCATTCGTGTATTTTCCATTCCTGGGGGGCAAAAACTCTATGAATTCCGGCGAGGGATGAAAAGGTCAGTTCATTCTTCTGGCAGTGACAAGTACACAGAGGGCTCCCAGAGCCAAAGTGTAAACACAGGGACACAGGGCAAAGTCAGATCCTGGTGGCTTTGGCATCTTTTGCAGAAGGAAAACAAGAGCAAACGTATCAGCTGGAAATGTCACTGTGCCAGGCTGTGCCCAGCTCATTGATTCCTTCCAGTGTGTCACAGAACAGGGCGATGGCAGGGAACAGACATGGAGTCACTCCATTTACTCTGTCCTTTCTTTTTTCTTATTTGAAATTATGAAGTACCCAAAATTGTCAGACACCTCGTTCTTGCTGAACCTGTGCAGGAGATGCTTTTTGTATCCCACTGTTCAGCACTTTGGATATCCTCCCTGGTCTCTGCAGCACCAGAAGCTGCAATGAGGCTGGCACAGATGTTCCCTCCACAGGCAGCTCTGTGAGCAAGGACATTTCCACCTCTCTGGCTGTTTGTCACTAGCTGGAGGCTACCCCCAGCCCTGCTGAGCAGAGTGATTAGGGAATGGCTCATCAGTGAGCCCACAGGCTCAGCAGCAGCTGTGCAGGGTGGTCCTCATCAGGGATGGGTCTCCTTCCTGCCCATTCCCTCCTCTGTGAGCCAAAGCCAGCAGTTCCCCTTGAATGAATTGCTGTGGGAGTGACCAGTGCTGTCCTTGCTCGGCTCTAGGTATGTGAACATCAGCTCCCTGGTGTTCAGCATGGATTCCCAGTTCCTCTGTGCTTCCAGCAACACGGAGACCGTGCACATCTTCAAACTGGAGCATCTCACAGACAGGTGAGGGGTTAGCCTGGCTTGACCTGCCTGCCCCAGGGCTGTCTCTGCTTCAAAGGTCTGTGTTTACACAGCTGCTCTCCATGTCCTCCCCGTGTACTCTCCATGAGCAGTTCCAGGTGTACAGTGTCTTTTTATCCTGAGGGACTCATTCCTTGGAAAAGCCACACACTGCACCCCT
The DNA here is from genome assembly GCA_013397555.1 of Urocynchramus pylzowi. Taxonomy (NCBI): domain Eukaryota; kingdom Metazoa; phylum Chordata; class Aves; order Passeriformes; family Fringillidae; genus Urocynchramus; species Urocynchramus pylzowi. The sequence continues at coordinate 189,983 of VZRH01007152.1, forward strand.
GCTGTCAGGCTCTCCAGGCCTCTCTGCCTTTATTAGGTGCCAGTGTCCCCTGTCTTCTCCAGCCAGGCTGGTGCACAATGTAAAGGTGCTCCAGAAAACCCTTCACCCACGTGAGATCAGGTCTGTTCCGACATTCTGTCACGCTCATCATGCTACCCCCACTGACGCTGCTTTGTGACCCCCTCAGCCGGCCAGAGGAGCCTCCAACCTGGAGTGGTTACATGGGAAAGATGTTCCAGGCTGCCACCAACTACCTCCCTGCCCAGGTGTCGGGCATGATGAGCCAGGACCGAGCCTTTGCCACCGTCCGGCTGAACATCTCGGGGCAGAGGAACATCTGTGCCCTGTCCACGTACGTAGTGACCCTGCTGAGCCCTGGGCCAGGCCAGCCTTGCCTCGTCCCCCTGCCTGCAGAGCAGGTGGTGTGGGTGCTGCTCTGTCTGTGTGTGGGAGCTCTTTGGCCTCAGGGGGCTTTTCCCACCAGGATTCAGAAGCTGCCTCGGCTGTTGGTGACAACGTCGGATGGACATCTCTACATCTATAACCTGGACCCACAGGATGGAGGGGAGTGTGTCCTAATTAAAAATCACAGGTAACTCTACCTCTGCTCATACCTCATACAGAAGCTGGCATTTTAAGAAATGAAGGGAAATCTCACCTGGCAGCACAAAATGGAGCTGTAGGAGCAAGAAAGTTAGAACTGAGTGATTGGAGCTACCTGATCTGACAGCTGTGGCTGGGAAGCACATCAGCAGACAAGGATGCAGGGCTTCTTGCAGGAGAAACCTGGGACATCTCAGATGGCAGCTGTGGGACAATCCCAGCTTAGACTGGGCAGGCTGTGCTTTAGGAGATGCCTCCAGCAGCAGAGCTCTGACCTTTGTGGTGGCAGCAGAGCAGAGCACCTTCTCCAGCTTGGAGTGGGTGCTGGAGAGCTGACTGGGGGTAGGATGGTGTGGAGTGACACTGTGAGCTTCTGGGAACAAAGCCCAGTGCCAAAGCAGAGGAATTTCTTCATGGAAGGGGTTGTTAAGCATTGGAAGGGGCTGCCCATGGAGGTGGTGGGGTCACCATCCCAGGATTTGTTCAGGGAGTGACTGGATGTGGCCCTCAGTGCCCTGGTCTGGGTGACAGGCTGGTGGTGATCAGTCAAAGGTTGGGCTCGATGATCTCAGAGGTCTTTTCCAACCAAAATCATTCTGGGATTCTGTGAAAACAGAGCCTCCCCCGCCGCTGCTCAGGCCATATGCAAATCCCATTAAGCACGTAACCCCCCCGCACACATCTGGGCTGCTTGGCTCCAGATGTGAAGCCTTTGGGGTGGGGTGAGATGTAACATGTGCTCCAGGCCGGGAGGTGGCTGCCAGCCAGGAAAGTGCCAGCAGCTTTTGGAAAAGCCACAAAACAAAAGCACTTCAAAGCTGCGCTGTCCAGCGCGCGCCGCCCGCAGCCCCCAGCCTTGTCATGTGGGCTCCTCTGAGCATCAGAGGGCTGAAAAGGGCCCTTGGGTCATGAGTTACATTACATCATACGATATCTCTGCTCAAACTCCGTCCTAAACTAGCCAGGGCTGCTTTTCCCATCTAGTCTGCTCCTGTTGGAAGCCCTTCGGAGCCCCCTCTGTGATTAGAAACACTGTTTGCCTTTGTAACCTAAAGCTTTTGTGGTCAGTCTGCTCCCTTCTGTTCCCATGCCAGCATTGTCCTCCAGCCGAAGTGGTGCTTCCCCTATCTCCTTCTTCACCCCCTGCTTTCCTTGTGGAGCACAATGCTCCCCTGTCCACAGCACTGCTGGGGCTGCTGCATGCAGTGATGGGGATGGGTGATGTGCTTCGAGGAGATGTGGATGCGTGGGCTTGTCTTAGCTGGAGCTGGGGAGGAACAGCCAGGATCAGAACTGACTCTTCTCCCCTCTCTTGATCTGTACAATTAGTCTGCTTGGCTCAGGAAAGATGGAGGAGAACAAAGAAAACGACCTTCAGCCTCCAGTACCTCAATCTTATGCAGCAACTGTAGCCAGACAAAGTACAGTGCCTTCAACTTCGACCATGCCAGGTAAGCACCACATCTGCCCTTCCTCAGGCAGAAGCCACAAAACCACCTGGGGCAAAGTGGAATGTGTCCCACATTCCAAGGGCTCATCCAGGATCACCACATGTGCACTGCACGCTGGGGCAGCAGGACTTTGGAGCTCACCTGGTTCATCCCCTGCCACAAAAACAGGACACGAGTTTTCTTCTCTGCTCCCTGTGCCACAGACAAGCCCAAGGCAGAGCAGGAACCACTCTTTGGCAGACAGCAGCTGCTGCCAGGTGGTTTCCAGGAGTTGTAACCATGGGTGTAGAAGTCAGGGCTCACTGTTTTTGTGTCAGTCACTGACACAGTCAGTCACTGTTTTTGTGGTGAAATTGCCTCAGAGTCTCTGAAGCTGGTACACCTTGCACTAGACTACTGCAAGAAAAGACTGGTGAGTGTCTCATTATCTTCTCAAGTGTAAGATCCACATCCAAATGCAGATCTTACTCTGAAATTGGTGCTTAGGTTCATGGCAGGAGGAGGAAAGCTGCTGCCACGGGAGGTGGCCATGTAGTTCATCCATAATCCATAGTGTCCATGGAGACACCTTCCTCTTCCTCAGTCCATGGAGCCAGAGGAAGCAGCTCAGTGCTGAAGAGGTGGTGACAGTGTCTGCTGCTTGTGTGCAGCCTCCTCCCATCCCTTCCTGCAGTAACACTTGCTGTTTTCCCCTGGCCAGGTTACTCGGAGGACGGCGGAGCCCTGCGGGGGGAGGTTATCCCAGAGCACGAGTTTGCAACTGGACCAGTCTGTCTGGATGATGAGAATGAGTTCCCTCCTGTGAGCATTCGGGACCCCTAAACCTGCAGTGCAGCCCTCATGCTGAGAAGGAAGTAGTAACCTCTCCCAGAAGAGATTCCATTGCCCCCTCCTTGTCCCAGCTCACTGTGAAGCCTGAAATAACTGAATGGGTTCTAGGGACAGTGCCAGGAAAATGACACCCTCACTAAACAGCAGCTGGGGATGGGGCAGAAATGATCAAACCTAAGCAGAGATAGATCTGAACAAACTTGCTGAATGGTGTTCAGAGCCAGACCTAACCTTTGTGCCTTGAGCAGATTTCTAATGTTACCAGGAATAGTTTTAATTGGAACAATTTAGAAATAAAAACTTAATACCCCGTTGCATTTTCAGTCAGTTGTGTTAGTTCATGGAATGCAACTGGAACATACCTGAACCTCACCAGTCTCTTCATTTCCAAGGTAACTGAGAAGGAAGCTCCTTTTCCAAGTACAAAGATGAAAGGAATAACAGAGTTTTAAACCATTTTATGATTTTTATGTGGCACTTTCTCAGTTATCATTGGAAGGAGCTAGTGGATTTTTCAATCTAACTTCAGCCTGGCAGTGTCTTTCTGGCTCCTTTTCCTATTCCACACTCATTAATTAAGTATCTAACCCCTAATTGGACAAATGTTGGTCTGTGCTATGATCTGGTTGTAATCAGTGGTGTCTTCATAGCAGTAATGCAGCAGAATACTGTAATGGATTTCAGGTTGCAGCCTTGGCAGGCTTTTGGAATTCCTTACTTCATTTTTACATATCCTGCTGTTGGAGTTTTGCCTGAGAAGGAGGAAGTACAAACCTTATTCCAGGATTCATTCCATGTGCTGAGCTGACCTCTGTGAGGCACCTTCCTCTGAGCTGAGGCAAAGTGTTACTTAGATAAAAGGAGGCTGGCTCATGACTCCTTTTGAGCCAGCACCACCTAAACCCAGCTCAACTCACACAACCCTCAGATTATTTCTTTCCTTACCTGCAACATTCCCTGCTGCAAACTGGGAGCAGGAATTTCCCACTTGTCCAACTCCATTACTCAAGAAGGATGTTTAAAATGTCTCACTCGCTGTGCCCACAAAGAAGGTGATGGCCCAGGCCCCTGGGAGGAGCAGCAGGGACAGAGAGAAATCCTTTGTTTCCTTCTGCTAAACCTGCTCTTGAACTCGTGGTTTGGGGACAAGCAAATGCCAGCATGCAGGAATCACGCTGCTCCTGAATGAGGCTTCCTGCTGGGACTGTGCTGGATGAAAGCAGCCCCAAACCCCTGCTGTAGCACAGCAGGTGCTTTAAGAAATGAACTTTGATCCCTCCAAATCCTGTCATTAACCTGACAGAGCAGTGACATGTGTATTGTTAGGGAGGAGGTGGTGTGGGAAGGGAAGGTGCTTTCCAAAAATACTCCCTGATAACGGTGGCTGAGCAAGTGGAGCTTCCAGATAAAGCCCCCGCTCTTGGGTTTGGGGTTTGCCCTCGCAGTGGGAGCACTCAGGATGTTTGCATGCTCTGGATTTCGCTGAACTTGGCTGTTTTCTCAGCACTTGAGATCTCCAGTCTCAGTGAAGGGGGTTTCAGGCATCGGTCACTCCTGTGCAGAGAAGGAGGGGGAGAAAACCTGACCTTATCCAACAAAAATGTTTTGACAGCGTTCGGCTTTGCGGAAACATGGGAAGGGTTTTGTTTGTTTTCCAGTGTGCAACAAAAAGACTTTTCAAAACCTCAAAACTTGTGACAAAATGGAATATTCACCCGCAGCCCACGGTATGGCTTTGAACTCAGACATGGTTCTGGAGAAACAGCAGTGCTCAAACCCCACAGTTTCTCCCCATTTTGAAACCTCTTGTCTTCCCTTGACCTCAAGCAAGACTTCAGAGGCTCAGCTGTTAGACTGAGGAAAACCAGCTTCAGCCTGACATAAAATCTGTCAAACACTGCCTGTTCATTAAGTGGAAGGAGGGACAGATCAGAGAGGAGACGAGGAGCCCAAGGAGGACTCGTAAAAAGTGGCCTCACAAGAGGGAACGTGGATGTTGCTGCTGCTGGTGCCAGGATTGCAGAAGGAGGTTAAACCAGTTCAGTGACAATTCCTGCATGGATGGGGTGGATTAAGCACTCCCAAGTCACTGCTGCTCTTGGGCAGGAAGGACTCAGGTGTTACTGAGGGGGACAGGGGCCCAAAGCCACGGGTGCTGTGCTGGATGTGCAGGGACGAGGCTGCAGAGCCCTCACCCTGCAGGATCAGGAGATTTTACAGGCCAGATTTCTCTGGCTGCAGACTGGCAGTTTGGGCTGTTTTCTGCTCACCTGCCTGAGCAGCCACCCCTGTTCTGTGGGTGTAGCAGGGAGTGAGGTTTCCAGTGGTGCTGGGAGCTGCTGGGGTGTGTTTTGGGCCAGGCAGGGCACTGCAGTTTTGGGGTGGTGCTGTGAGGTTTGGCAAAAGAAATCCTACAGGATTCTGCAAGCAGCACAGCCTGTGTGCAGCTGGGGAGTGCAACCAGGGGATCTGCCCAAAACTCCTGGGATTCACTAGGAAGGATGATTTCTTCCAGCACATTGGTCAGTGCTTTCCAGGCATAGGTGATCCATCCTGCATTTGGCTGCAGGGCCCAGAGGTGAAGGTTTTATCAGGAGAGCCATTTCATTAAGTCAAGTGAGACTGCAATCAGCTCTTCAAAGGCAGCTTCCTCTCACTGATACTCCATCACTCTTGAAAACCATCTCTTTTTGGCTGCTCCAAAACAGTTTGGCCAGTTTCCTGTGCTGCCAAAGGATGCTGCTGCCTGTTGGAGGGAAAAAATCCGGGGGGATCTATAACAGGGCAGAAATCAGTGCCCTGTCGTGGGGTCCACACACCCCTCTGCTGCTCCAGACCACAGATCTTGATACAACAAACCAGGCTGCAGATACATCTCCGGCTCTGTGGAAGCAGTATTGGCCCAGATGCCTCCTGGCTGTTTGCTGGATGGTGTTTCCCTCATTTTGTTGCATGGATATGGACACTTAATTATTTTAAGTGATTATTTTTTAACAGCTGGCTGGTAGCAGAGGAAAGGCCACAGACTTTCCACTGAGGCTCTACTTGTAATTATGTGTCATAGGCAATGAGGGAGTTTGGCAGAACCTGGCTCTTGCCCTTGTAGCTCAGCCTGGCATTTTGGGCAGCTGGGGCTTGCAGGATTAAGCCCAGCTTATCAGTACATTATCTGAGGTCCCTTGGGAGTTGTGCCATCCAGTGTCAATGCTTGTGCCTGGAAAGCTGGCCAGTGATGGTCCTGCAGCTTGTGGAGAGGCAGACCTGGGAGGAGGAGCTGGCAGGAACCCTCTGCAGCAGGAGCTGTGGGGTTCACATCCCTTCCAGGTCACGTCTGGCAAGGCTGGAGCTGGAACAGATCTGTGCCAGGGCTGCCCACACCTCATCAGAGCAGGGGCACGTTTCACCCAGGATCTCTGTGGCAGGAGTAGCTGATGGAGGTGAATCAGGGTCCTGCTGCTGCCTGCTCTTCTCTGCTCCTGCTTTACTCTTTCACTCAGAGGCTTTGCTGGTGTTTAGGCTGGGCTGTCCCTCCCCTAATCCTGTCTAACATGTTGGAGTTGAACTCTGGGATCCATCAGGAGACCCCAGAGCAACGCAGGGATGCCCAGCACAAACCTTTCCCTGCAGCCACACCAGAGCTGAGCTTTTTGGGAGCACTTAGTGAGGCAAATGCACTTCACCCCCAGGAACTGCACTCCCCAAAGCCTGGCTCTGCTGAGCCCAGTGCCAGCCAGAGGCCAGACCCACTTATCACTGATCCAGATGGTTCCTGTTCCCAGGACTGTAAATCTGGGGAGGGGGAGAGCAAATAAATAAACCTCTCACCAATCTGCCTTTGAATGGAAAGTAAAACACTGCGGGACATCCCTCCCCCTGCTCCTCCCATGTGCGTAAAACCAACTGGGAATGCTCCCTGGTGCTGGGAAAAGTAAGGCCCTTCTGTTTTGATTTTGGTAGATAATCTTGTGCCGTGGAGGTCAGCCGGGCAAGGCGAAGAGGTCATGAGGAGAAGCAAAACACCCACGCTTAGGACAGCTGCTGGGAGGTGCTTTGGAAAAGCCAGGAGTTTCGAAGAACAGATCTGTGAGTCTCCCAGATGAGAAAAAAAATATAAATTAAGGTGGGCCAGAGTTTTTCCTCTGTGTAAGTGAACACCTGGCCCTGTTAGCCCCTGTTTTAATTTGTGTCTGGGTGGGGTGTCAATGTACTGTATGCACATGGCTCTATTTAACAAACTCTATGTTAGAACCACAGTGTAAATGCTAATTTAATCAGATTTGTATGTAACCAGAATTTTATATACCCATTTGTCCCTTTTCTAATTTATGCTGTTTTATGTGTATAAATGTACTTATAGGAAGAGATATTAAACTTATGTCTTTGTACAGTATATACAGACTATTTTAACCCAGGCAAAGTATTTTTGCAGTGATATTAGAGAAGATGCCATTTGCTATGTTGAAAGACAGAATAAAGTCACAGTCTGTCCCTGGCAGCTCCTGCTGTTCTTTTTGGGGCCCTAAAGGTGTCAGTCTGGATTAAGTTTGGGGAGTAGGAGGGGTTTGGGGGCTGGTGTGAGGGCAGCACACCTGGCTGAGTCCACACAAGTCCTCTTACGGCCAAAGAAAGATCTGGGTGTATAAATCAGGATCCAGAATGGTTTCAGAACACCCTCACTCAGCTGCTGAGAAATCCCAGTGGTTTCTCAGGTTTCAGTTGCACCTTCACTTCTGCCTTTGCCCCTGCCCAGAAATGGCCCCACAGGAGCTGTTCCACTCCATCTGTGCCTGCACTGGGATCGGCAGGAGCAGCTCCTCTGCCTGGAGCCCTGATCTGCTGGGACACCCCAGGGCAGGGAGCTCTCCCTGACCTCCCCAAACCCCACAGTTACACCTTGCTCTTTGCTGAGAGCTGATGGGGAGCAGCCCCAGCTCTCTCCCTGCCATTTCCAGGGAACAGCCTTTCCCAAACCCTTGGATGTCACAGTGCAGTCCTGAGCTCCACCGTGGCAGGACAGGCTGAGCATCCTTCCCATGGGGATGGCAGCCCCCAGGGACAGCCTGGGAGCCCCTTCCTCCCTGCCTTCCTTCCACAGACAGCTGGGTCTTGCCATGACCCCTCTAATGAACCTCAGCAGGCAGCTGCTGGGGCAGGTGCTCCATTCCCAGAGCACTCCACTTGTGCCAGCCAGGAATTTGCTCTCTGCAGCCACCAAACTTGCAGGGTCTCTGGAGCAGAAGGGCTGATTGCCCAGGGAGCAATCATCCCAGTGAGCCCCATCCTCCCCTGCCTTGTGCTCCCACAGCTGCTCCTGTAAGGTTTCTTTTTAGAGGAAAACGAGCAAACTTCCCAAAGGAATCCTCTCCCAAAGCCAGCTCTCACAGAAGGTAGTTTTAATCCAAGAGTTGTCTCTTTCCCAGATAAAGAGCCCTACAAAAAGCCTTCCACATGCCCAGGGTCCAAAGGGAACCCTCTGTGTGCTCCCCCAAACCCACACCCAGCTCACCTCCCTCTTCCCAGCACGGAGCAAAGGGAACCACAGCCTCCATCCCTCTCCATGGCCACCTCCAGCCTGGAATTGACAGACACCACCCTTGGGAAAGGAGCAGCCTGAGCAATTATTTGCTTAAAGACAAAGCCGTGGTGTTCTCCTTTCCACGTGGGGATCCCGCGTGGCTCCCTGAGCCCCGTGGCACCGGCAGCCCACGTGCTGCACGTCGCAGCAGGGAATTGCAGCTGGATCCTGGGAATAATCTGCAACCGAGACATTGTCTGCTGCAATGTCCTGCAGAGCTTGGGCATAAGCCCTGCTGATGGCAGGCAGCACTGCCTGGTACTCCCTGGAGGCCACATCCAGAGGCTCCTGCTCCTGGATGTCACGGGCCAGGTTGAAAACGAGGGGTGGTTGGTGCCGCTGCGCCGGCCCAGTGCTGCCGTCACAGGCCATGGCCCCTCCTAGGGAGGAAATGGGAGAAAACCCTGGAGTCACCCTGGAGAGGTCCAGGGATCACCTCTCTATTCCTCACCCACCCAGGATGGCCCATTCCCACCCCATCCCAGCTCTTATTCCCAGAGCGTTCCTGAGACCAGCCCCAGGCTGCAGCACCACCCTGCAGACACAGCTCAGCACGTCCTTGGGTCTGCTCTTGGTTGAATTAACCTGAGTAGGTTTTCACCTGCATCTGCAGGGATCTAAGAATTCCAGAAGCCTCTTCCTAGACTTGAGAAGCTCTGGTAGGGACGCAGTACCTGTGGTGTAGAAGGCCTTGTACTGAGCCAGCCGCAGCGCCTCGATCTCGCCCACCTTCCCGGCTGCGCCGCTGTTGGGGTGCAGCAGAACCTGCAGGAAGGACAGGCCAGTTCCTGTCAGCCCATGGCAGGGAAAACCTGCTCCATGAAATCCACTCCCTCCCCAGATGAGCCACATCCCACCCCTGAACACGTTCACAGCTGTCATTCAGGCCCTGGACTCTGATCAACCAGCAGAGCTGTGAGTGCTGAAGCTGCTTTGTCTTCCTCCTAATTCTATCTCACGGCAAGAAAATGAGTAAATAATTCTGAAGGATACGTGGACATTTAGCCAACACCGAACCCACCACCTTAATTAGCTGGGAAATCTCGAACTGATGAACCAAAACCACTACATGAAATTGGTGTTTCTGTTCTGTTTAAAACTGAAACCACCACAGTGGATGATGGCAAAAGGGCTCTAGGAAACACCAACATCTCCCTTGGACTTTCCTGGCCCTGCAGGACCCTCTGAATTTACCTCCCAGTTCTATGGCAAGAAAGGGATCACAAAGGCTCTGGGGCTTTCAGCAGAGCAGGGCAGATTGTCATAAAATCACAGAATGGTTTGGGTTGGAAGGGACCCCAAAGCGCATTCAGTGCCACCCCCTGCCATGGGCAGGGACACCTTCCACTGTCCCAGGCTGCTCCAAGCTCCATCCAGCCTGGCCTTGGACACTTCCAGGGATCCAGGGGCAGACACAGCTTCTTGGGATAACCTGTGCCAGGGCCCCCCCACCATTAAAATAAAGAATTTCTTCCTAACATCCAATATAAATCTCCCATCTTTTACTCTAAAACCATTCCCCCTTGTCCTGTCACTAAATGCCTGAGTAGCATTTGGGAACCAGGCTGGTCTCAGGTGCTCTGTGGCACCCAGCACCTCCCTGGGTGCTCACAGCTCAGCCAGCAGCGGGGACATCCGAGGGAGCCGAGCCCCAGGCTGGAGCCAGCAGGCAGCCACGAGCTGAGGGTGAGCTCATGCGAGCAGAGGGGAAGGTGAGGTGCTGGAACATCCCTCCCACATCCCTCCCTCCGTCTGACTCACCCCGCTGTGCGAGGGCTCCCTTCCCTGACAACAGCCAGGGAACGGGGTGGGCAGGGGGGGAAGGAGGGAGGGGGGGGTCGAATCTCTCCCTTTTGGTATTTAGGACACTTGATCCACACAGGATGGCTGCTCTGGCACCGGGGAGTGAGGAGACAAGTGAGCTGGACGCTCCAGCAGCTCCTCTCTCCGATAACATCTGCCGCGGAGCCAGCGCCTTCACTGCGGGATGAGTCACTTGAGGTTTCCTCCCTGGGATTGGAGTTTAAAAGTGATTCAAGAAATTTCCACTGTGCTAAAAATTAGAAACATCTGCTGCAGTTGTAGGCAGCTGCAGTGCCAAGTTTAGTAACAGCACTCACAGCTGATGAGTGCAGCAGTGCCTGAGCAGGTGCCCGGCACGGAGCCCTGCCCCTCAGGGAGCATCCCAGGCACCCTGGGCACCCCAAAATTCTCTGTGCCAGGCACACTGCCTGGCACAGAGAATTCCAGGCACCCCAAGATGTCCATCCCATGTTGTGCAGAATGGAGCACCATTGGGCACCCCGAGATGTCCATCCCACACTGCCTGGCAGAGCATTCCAGGGATCCCAGCCACCCAGAGGTGTCCATCCCATGCTGCCTGGCAGAGCATTCCTCTGGATCCCAGGCACCCCGAGGTGTCCATCCCATGCTGCCTGGTCTGGATGTAGCCACTATCTCACATGGGACTGGCTGGAACCTCATCCAAGAAATGCCAGGATTCAGGGTAGGGGGTGATCTCCAAATGCTCTCACTTTCTTTTGTTGCCCTTTTGTTGTAAGGTAAATTATTTGTTTAAAAATCACCTTTTGTAATTTGGCTGGATTTTTGTGGTTTTGGGGACAAGTAAGAAGGGTGTAAAGTGGAAGAGGTGGTGCAGTGTGAGCCTGGTGCAAGCAGGAAGCTCTGCTGCAGAGTGCCCTTCTGCTGACACTCCTTGGGCAGGATAGAAGAGCTCCAAAGCAGGAATCAGCAAATATTCAAGGCCCTGTGAAGCCAAGGGACCAGGAACTGAACCAATTCATCTGTCTCCAGCCTTAAAGCTTTGCCTGCACCTTTAACAGCACGGCTGGGATGCTGCCAAGGGCACTCAAATCTCCCTTCCTACAACCACGTTCCTAAACCTCTTAAAACCCCACACTTAGAAAATCTGTTATAATTTACTGCATAATTAAGGAGCTTGTTTTGATTCAAGAAACATTCCCAGATCTGGAACTCTTCCATTAATCCATGGCTATTATTTTAATAAATAAAAAATAGAGAGGCGGGGAGGGAAAGCCTTTTCTCTCCTGCAAATTCATTGCTTGAACTTGGTGCTCCAGGCTATTCACATTGAGCTGATGGACAGAGGGATTTACTACCCCTGGTAGCCTCGGTGCTCCTTGGAGGATGTGGTTTATTTTCCTGCCAACAGCCCTCGCTCTCAGCAGGACCTTGGTGTCACCCCAGCCCATTCCCGGCTGTGCCAGCGCCGAGCACAGGCTGGGACACTGGGACAGCCCACACTGGGAGCTCCAGCGACCCCAATTAGGGAAGTGTGGAAATTGGGCATTGGAGTGAGCAAAGGAGCTGCTTTCAGGAGGATTTGTGTCAAGGCAAGCCCTGCACGGGGTCACTGCCGGCCGCTCGCAGGCGGGGGCTGAGAGGCGAGGAGCCCGGAGGGGAGGGAGGGAGGGGGACACGGCTGCTCCCCACCACCCCAGGGGCTGTGGGGCCCTCCCAGGGCACCCCATCCCATGGCAGGGTGATCCCACCCCTGGGGGGAATCCCACACAGGAACTGCTGCACCCTGACACACAGCAAGCCATGGCTCCCAGCAAACCATCATTCCCAATAAAACCACCACTATCAGCAAGCCATGGATCCCAGCAAACCATCATTCCCAAAAAAAATCCCACTATCAGCAAGCCATGGCAGATCGGA
>VZRH01007153.1:6818-24691 GCA_013397555.1 Urocynchramus pylzowi
AAACCTCCACATCTGATCCGTCTTCACCAGGTGCTGGAGATCCCTTCTCTTCAGGAGGCTTACTGCAGAAAGCAGCGCTTCCCGAGAGGCCTGCAGAGCAGCAGAGACCCAGAGATGGCACCGCCGCCCAGGGCACAGGACCCGCATCCCTGTGCCACGGCCAGGAGGAGGCTGGAGCCCATCAGGTGCCAGGGTGTGGGCACATAGCTGAGCCCCCTCACATGGGGACAGCAGCGCCCAGGAGCCCTCACCTGTGCCACACGCCGGTTGTCGTCATGGCAGTTGAAGAAGAGTGGGAGCAGGCTCTGGCTCGCATGCTTCTTCAGAGCCTTTTTTCCTTTTGCTACTACCAACTTCATCACCTTTTCGAAGAGGTGAATGGAGAGCAGCTGCACAAGGCTGTTGTCCTGTTGGAAAGGAAGCAGAAGCCCTCCACATCAGCTGCTCCAGGCCCCCATGTGCAGAGGCCCAAGGCACCCCGCTTGCGGACAGTGGCTGGGGGCACAGAGCCTTACATTGTCAAAGAGTTGCCAGAGCGCCTCAGCCAGCTGCAGGGCGATGGGGCTGGCTATTGCCAGCTCTTTGCGCAGGAGCAGAAAGCTGAGTACGACGACGGCCATCTCAACGATGTCTTCATCTGCATCGCACAGCAGGTTCCCAAGGCTTTCAGTCAGGCTGTACATTCTTTCGTACTGTATGAAAAACAAGGCTGAGCAACCCCACGCTGCTGCTGCTGCAGGGCTCAGAGGCCACCAGCCTGTCCCGAAGCACTCAGGCAGCTAAACAGCGAGCCTGGAGAGCTGGGAGCAGCTGCCACTGCTCCCAGTGCCCAGCTAGGCCCAAGGGGCTGCTTGCCCCAGCCCCAAGCTGCCGGCACAGCTTCAGCTGCTGCCTCCTTCTCACCATCGAGGGCTCCTTGCTGAGCAGCACGAGGCCCCTGAGCACCACACGACGAATCTCCCTGGACTCGCTCTGCAGGTGCTTTGTCATGATCTCCAGGACGTTTTCACCGCATTCGCTCAAGTCCAGGCAGTCCAGGACCTGAAAGGCACAGAGCAGTGACAGGGGAGCCCAGCTGGCAGGAGCTCAGAACTGCACAGGGCTGAGCCCAGGCAGCAGCACCGAGCGCAGGCACCGTCCCAGGCAGCTGCGGCTACGAGAGGGCAGAGGGGTGGCAGGCAGCTCAGCCAGGCGGCGCTGGCCATGGGGCTCACCTCCATGAGGAACGCCAGGGCGGGCAGTTCCCAGTCCGAAATCTCTCCACTGAGTAGCTCCAATAGGCGGGATGCGATGCTGCAACAGCAGATGATGGAGAAACGGCACATCTCCCTGGTGGGGGGGAAAAGGCACGGTTGCCCCTGAGCTGGGTGGGCAAACCTCTCCCAGGGCTGGCTCACAGAGGTCTGCTCTTCTCCCAAGCACCCCAAAGTGGGTGCTTTGGGAGGCAGGTGTTCCCGGGCACCCTCCTCTGCCAGCCTTTTCCGGCCTGCTCATCCATCCCTTGGTGACGTGACCCTGCCGCCCATGGCCACGGGGACTGTGTGGGGTGTTCCGGACACAAAGGAGAGGGCTGGTGGGGAGAAGGAGGTCTCACCTGGCCAGCAGACCCACTGCATAGTGGTGGGTGTCAGCACAGAGCAGCGTGTCCCAGCCACGCTTGCGTTCCATGGCCAGCACCACATGCTCACACTGCATTCGGCAGAGCAGGGCCTTCAGCGTCTGCAGTGCAAAGCTGTGTGCAGAGCAAAGCCCAGGTCACGCTGGGAGCCCTGGCTCCTGCACAAGGGGCATGGGAGGGATGGGACGACTGGGAGGACTGGCACAGAGCACCTGTTGGGGTTGGCAGCAAGGCTGTGTTGCTCCTGGCATCCCTTCCAGAAGGTATCAACCTCTTGTGGCATATCCAGCATGCTGACGTAAGCTTGGAAGAGCAGATGCAGAAAGAGATCTGGGAAATACTCCTGCACCACAGGTGAGCACCAGGTCAGATTGAAGACCCTCCACAGGGCCATGGTTGCCTGCAAGAAACACAACACCCAGAGACAACACTCAGTGCCAAAGCATCCACGTGGCAGGGCCCAAGCGTGCAAGGGAGAGGCCGGGGGAGACGCAGGGGGAGCAGTCGGCCCGGTGCCCCTGAGCCTTGCCCCTAAGCCAGGTTTCAGCCCAGCGCCTGAGGCAGGGAGACGCAGCTGTGGGCAGGACAGAGAGCTGGCTGCTTGAGAGGTGGCCTGGGGGCTGGCAAAGGCCGGTTCCAGAAACTCACAGCCATGGCAAAGACTCCTGTGTCGTCTCCATCGGAGGTGCACACGCTGTCCACTGGCCAGGCGCTCAGCACATTGAGGAGCGTCTGCAGCGCCAGCTCCGCAGTCCTGCTCGAGGACATGATGGTCCCCCACATGGTCACGGCAGCTCTGTGGGGTCAGAGCTCTGTGTCAGGGGGGTCTCTGCCACAGCACCGCGGCCTGGGCAGCTGCAGGGGCCTGGCGGCGCTGGCCCTCAGCCCTGCCTGTGCCCACTACCCCTTGCTGGCAGCAGCCAGCCAGCCCACATGGGCGCAGGCCCTGAGGGGCAGGGAGGGACCATGGCAGCAGGCTCAGGAGTTGACACGCCAGGACTGGAAAACAGAGGAGCCAGAGCATCCTGGAACTCTCTGCGTGTCTGGCAGTCAGCAGGGACAGGCTCTAGAGGGTGACGGGCTGGGGAACCCTAAGCCCTCAAGGCCCGTGGGGCTGCCCTACCTGTCACACGATGGGGCCCAGCGCAAGAGGGTGATCACCACATGACCGGGGTATTCCTCGGTCAGCGCCAGAAGGGCCTTGTCCAGCCTGTGCCCAGCAGACTCGTTGGCTGTGAGCCACTGGTGGATGTGCCTCACCATGGCTGGCACCTGCAGAAGGCAAGGGGGAGACTTGGAGAGCTGCCAGAGCAGCAACTTCCCCAGCTTCCCCTGCGAAGTGCTTCCCTTCCAACCACATTGGGCTGGGCCTCAAAGGCTGAGGGAGCCCAGCAGACGCGGCTTGAGGCGCCACACCATTGCTGGGGCGATCAAGCCCTTGCCCCAGGCTGCTTACTTGCTTTGGACTGGAGACACACTTCTCCACAAGCAAATGCAGCATGGCGGCACTGGTCACGGCACTGAAGAGGTGAAAGTTTTCCAAGAGCCCAGTGCCCACAGCCGTGGTCTCTTCCTGCCCAACACACGTGATGGATTCACAGATTGTCTGCAGGAGAAGGGCAGCAAGAGAGGGAGAATCCATGGAGTGCTCCAAGCACGGTGCTTGGCTGAGCAGTGGCAGCAGGCCCAGCCCAGGTGGCGATGGCCGCAGGTACCTGCGCCGTTCTGCGGAAGCTGCCACGGGCGGGTTCCTGTTCTTGTGTCCGGTCCTCGGCTGCATCTGGCAAAGAGCGAGCGCAGCCAGAGCTGAGGGGCTGCAGGAGAGGCCAGAGAACACAGCCCAGCCCTGCGCTCCCCAGGCAGGGACAGCCCCGGGATGGCCCAGGGGATGGAGCACGGCCGCTCTGGGGTGTCTGCCTGGTCCCTCTTCTGTGCTGTCCATGGGCATGTCCACTGGGATGGGATGGGACGGGACGGGATGGGATGGGATAGGGCGGGGCGGGGCCAGGCTGGCTGCAGGCACCAGCCCTGTGGCCCAGCTCTGCCACTCACCCTCCTGCAGCAGCTGGAACTGCTCCATCTCTTCAGGCTGCTGTGCTGATGTAGCTCCAGCCTCCTCCTCCTCCTCCAGCCAGGCCAGTTTGGGCACGCTGGAAGGTGTCTGCTCCATGTCACCGTTTGGAGTTAGGAGTGCTTGCAGGAGAGATGCCTTGGAAAAGCTCCAGATGAGCAAGTGCTGCAGTTGTGCCTGGGAGGCAGCTGCAACAGAGAAGCCTCGGGATGGCTACAGGATAGTAAGTCCTGCAGTCTGTCCTCGAGGGCACCAGCAAGAGAGAAGTCTCAGGAAAAAAAAAAAACAGGACTGCAAGTCCCGCAGTCCGTCCTCGAGGGCGCTGGCCACAGGGATGGCAGACGCTATGGAAATGCTCCGCATCACCGAGTCCTGTAGTCTGGCCTCGAGGTCACCTGCACAGGGAACGTCTCGGCAAAGCTCCGGGTCAGCAAGGAACGNAGATGAGCAAGTGCTGCAGTTGTGCCTGGGAGGCAGCTGCAACAGAGAAGCCTCGGGATGGCTACAGGATAGTAAGTCCTGCAGTCTGTCCTCGAGGGCACCAGCAAGAGAGAAGTCTCAGGAAAAAAAAAAAACAGGACTGCAAGTCCCGCAGTCCGTCCTCGAGGGCGCTGGCCACAGGGATGGCAGACGCTATGGAAATGCTCCGCATCACCGAGTCCTGTAGTCTGGCCTCGAGGTCACCTGCACAGGGAACGTCTCGGCAAAGCTCCGGGTCAGCAAGGAACGAGTTGGCTGTGTGGGGGCTCCTCACAGCCCTGCTCTGTCCCGTCCTGTCCCGTTGCGCGCACCGAGCACAGTGGCGTGGCCGTGTTGCTGCCGGCACCTATGTCATGACGTGTCACAAAGGGTCACCCTTGTACACTGCGTCCCTTTCCATGCCACGGTGACGAAGGCGCACTGTGTCACAAAGAGCCCTAGGACACACCTCCACGTGCCCTGGAGACACCCCCACCCCACCCAGACTGCCCCAGCTTGCAAGGAAGACCTTGCCCCAAGAGGTAAAGACACAGCCCAACAGGAACTTTAGGAACGGCCCAAACAACACGCAGCTGCTCCTCTGCTCTGCCTGCTCAGGGCAGCAGCACGAGGCCCCACGGCTGCCAGCGGAGCTGCAGCAGGAAGGGCACCGGGGCCTTCCACAGGACCTGCCACGGCCTCTCTGGGACCAGTCCCGCTGCTGGCTGGCCGTCATACACACAGACAGGGGACCTGTGGCTCAGAGCACGAATGCTGCTCTGAGCCCTGGGGAGCGCTGACGTCAGCAGGTGTGGCAGAGTCCCTGCCAAAGGAGACCTGCCACCCCCCAAGCCCTGCCAATGCTGGTGCCTGTCTCCTGCCACAGAGACCTGCACAAAACTGTGAGAGAGACGCTGCACAAGTCCATGGCTAGGACCCCTGCCCTGGGGCGCCCATTACATAGCTCGGTCAGTAGGGATCGACCCAGCACCTCCTGCTCAACTAGGCTCTGTGCTGGAGCATGGAATCCCATCTGAATGGCAAAGAGCTGCTCCCACAGGTTTAACTGCTGCCTGTGCAGGGAGGAGAATGGCAACCGCTGCTAAGGAAGTGGGGAGACAATGAGTAGGGGGAGTCTGGTGGGGGAGCTCCTACTGCTCCAGCATGGCCTGCAGAAGTTTTCATAGGACTGCAGAGTTGATGTCAGTCTTGCCCTCAATGGCAGAATCTAACAGCTGGTACAGGCTGACAGTGTCCATGCTGCCCTCCCCAAAGCCACAGTTCCTGTCCTGGGGGAGCAAGAGCCTTTCTGCCTGGAAGGGATCCTCTTGGGCAGAAGGAGTAGTTAGCCACAAGCCTTCTGCTCCTTCCTGCCCAAAATCTCTTTGCCTGTTCTAGAGGGACAGGAGCCTTACTGCCTAGCAGGGTTTCTGTAGCGTCAAAGGGGTGATTAGCAGTTTCCTTCTGTCCTGAGAGAAGCCTTTGTCCCAGAGGTGATGCTGTAGGGTGGGTTAGGTAGGATACAGGGGTGGTCAGCCAGCAGCCTCCTGACATGGTGGCTGCTTGGAGATGCCTGCAGCTAGCCCATTCTCCTGGCCCAGGCCAAGAGTGGCCACCCCATCTGCCCCTCGGGCCAGTCTGGGTGGCAGTATGAGCAGGGCTCCTTAATTCCAGAAGCAGTAAGGCTGCTCTATGCGGCTCCTGTTGGTATCCCGAGTCGAGAAATCCGGAGCGAAGAAAAGAGAGGGGTCACTTGTGTGAGTTCCCAAGAGGTTTTAATTACTGAGAGGGTCCAGGGACAAGTGACAGCAGATACAGGGTTATAATAGCTTAAGTACGGGGGAGGGAACAAGGGGAGGATACAAACACAATCAGTCACAGAACACCTGGGGAAGAGCATAAGGCAGGGAATACATTGTGACAACCAATGGGGAACAACAGGGGAGGAAAATAGTTCAAACATACTAATGGTGCTTCGAGGGTTACAAGATAGACATAAAGATTCTAGGGACAAAGGTGGGGTTACCGTGATGGACAAGGGAAGAGGGCCAGGTTTCCCTGAATGACAGGGAAGGATCTGGAATAAGGGGTAGGTCTTTGGGTGATGGACAGGGAAATGGGAGGGTAGGTCTCCGGTGTAAACCAACGTACATGGGGGACAACCGGAACAAACCATTTTCATTTGTAACAGGGGAGAACAAACCACTTTAAAGCAACAACAGAAAAAGACACCCACCACAGCCTCCCTCTGTCCTGGGGGGGCAGGAGCCTTCCTGCTCAGGGAGGATAGTGTAGTGTAGAAGATGTGAGCAGTCAGCAGGCTCCTTCCTCATCTTCCCCCTCAGAGAACTGAAGCCTGTGTGATGCACATCCTCCTCCTCATGCCATTGCTTCCTCATTTCGTCTCCCATTGCTTGGCAGTGCCACATGCTCAGCAGCAGGTAGGTCATAGAGTTATTGCACCCCCCTGCCACAGACAAGGACACCTTCCACCAGACCAGGCTGCTCCAAGCCCCGTCCAACCTGGGCTTGGACACTTTGAGGGATCCAGGGGCAGCCTGTGCCAGGGCCTCAGCACTCTAATAGGCAAGAATTTCTTCCTAATATCCCATCTAACCTTGCCCTCTGGCAGTGTGAAACCATTCCCCTGTTGTCCAAAGTCAGACACTTGTCCAAAGTCCCTCTCAGTCTCTACTGGAAGCCCTTCAGGCACTGGAAGAGGCTCTAAGGTCTCCCTGGAGCCTTTTCTTTTCCAAGCTGAACACCCTCACCTCTCACCCTTTCCTCACAGAAGAGGGTGCCAGCCCTTGGAATATCTCTGTGGTCTCCTCTGGATTTGCTCAAACAGCTCCATGTCCTTCCTGAGCTGAGACCCCAGGGCTGGAGGCAGCTCTGTGTCACAGCATATATCACAGCACATGTCGCACTTGAGACAGCCACAATACACAAAGTATCACCACACAATTTCAGAAAGCTTCAGCCCATACAGAGTAACACCATAGCACTTCAGAAGGCTGCAGACATCTGCCCTCCTTGTTCTTCAGCCCAACCTTTTATCCCCCTCATGTCCATGCCCTGCCCCTGTGTGCCCTCTGCTCCTTTGGTGTTGCTCAGTGCCCCTGGGCACTCCATGGCTCATTGCTGTCAGTGCTGCTCCCCTGCTGCTCACAGCTGTGCCCACTGGGGATGAGGCTGGGCTCAGCCCCACTCCCAACCACCACAAACTGGGTGCCTACAGCTTTGCAGGTGTTCAGGTCTCACCTGAGCAGGGCAGATGGGCAGAACCCCCTGTCCTTCTGCCCACGCTGTGGCATCAGCCCAGGACATGGTTGGTTTTTGGGGGTGAGCGCACATGGCCGAGGCAGGTCCAGCTCTCACCCACCAGTACCTGCAGGTTCTCCTTGGCAGGGCTGCTCTCAATCCCATCATCCCCCAAGCTGGATTGATGCTGGGGGTTGCCCTCACCCAGATGCAGCATCAGCACTTGGCCTTGTTGAACCTCATGAGGCTTCCATGGGCCACTTCTTGAGCTTGTCCAGGTCCCTCTGCATCATTCAGTCCTTCAGGTGTGTCATTGCATCCTCAGCTTGGCATCATCTGCAAACTTGCTGAGGGTGCACTCGATCCCTTCATCCATGTCATGCATAAAAATAGTACACAGTACTGATCCCTGTATAGACCCTGAGGGTCACTTGCCTTCTCCTAAGTGTACCATGACACTGGAAGTCCGTGTGGGACAAAGTGGGTGGCACATGTCAAGAGACAGTGCTTAGGATCACCATGGTCATGGCTAAATCTTGGATCTCTTTTTATTACATGTAAAACCCAGTCTGCATTTGTGTCTCTCTTTTCATGTGCTACAACTCCTGAGAAACAGAAACAGATTTCCTCCAAAACAGAAAAATAATCTCAGAAAGTTTTCTTGGAGGAGTCTGGGGCTGCCACCCAGGATGTCAGGTCCCAAAACCATAGATCAAAAGACTCCAGATGCCTGGGATGAATCTTGAATAGATTCCAGAGCTGAGAGTTTCTCCAAAGGAGGAAAATCACCTCAGGTAATATCCTGAGAGTAGTCTAGGACTGACACCTGATATATCTGAAATCAGGAACACTCTAGAAGATTCTTGGGAAGAGTGTCAGAGGACGCCTGGAAGAAGCAGTTTCTATCAAACAAGAATTGTACTGAATATATCCTGTATCTACTTGATCTCTTCTGCATGTGCTCAATCCAAAATTGCAGCTTGGAGCAGATTTCAACAATAGGTGAAATCCACACAGCCATGTCCTCTCAAGACACATCACCGCATGACACTTGAATAATTCAGTTTCAGCAAGAAGAAATTTAAAAGCAGAGCAATATCACAGGCAGGTGTAAAGATGTCCATAATTTGGAAAAGGCAAACAGGGCTGAGTTGAGACAGCCTGAGTTGAATCTCCTTAAATAAATAAGTTTTTTGCGTGAGCATAAGCAGCAGGATGAGGGAAGTGATCATTCCCCTTTAGTGAGCTGCTTCCTTGATTACATTTTTCTGTGGCTAAATGCATTAGAGGAGGCAGAGGCTCCCAGCATGGTTTGGTGGATATGGTGCTCATACACCTGGCAACAGGCAACCCAAGCCACGGGACATGAGGCTGCTGTGCCAGCTCCTCTGCCTGGGACACACACTAGCAGACAGAAAGGAGAACACAGTGAAGTTCTCTTGCATCACCCTTAGCAATTTATTATCCCATCTGACTTCCAGCTCTGACAATGACCTGTGAATGCCCCACGGCACCATGGTCTGAGTTGGGGGAAGGCTGGAGCCCTGGGGCTCAGGCTGTGCCATGATGCCAACCACCTCACAGCTTTCTGCTTCAGCTGCCCCTTTTCCAAGGGCTGGTGGTGACTTCACCTGTGGAAACTGGTGCCACCAGCTGGGGGAATGGAACAATAAGAAAATTAAGCAAAGCACTCCTTTTCTCACACATCTGGGGGAAGACAGGTGTCCTTCCCCTCCCAGCACGGGCTCCAGAGTAACTCAAGTAACTCAAAGGCCATCACTGGCACCCCCAGTACAGAGGTCAGCTCAGCAGGGATTGTGCAGTGTCCCCCAGCCCCCAGTGGTGGGCACAGGGGAGACCCCAAATCCCACACTCTTGGTATAGACAGACAGCCTGTGACGATAAAGGCAGCCTTGCAACCCAGGATGAGAGTCTATCCAAATGTGGAATACGACACAGCTTGGCAGCTTCATCTAATATTCAAAATGGTCTGAAAAGGCACTTCACTCCCCATCTGGAGATGGAGAATATACCTGGAAAAAAACCTTAGAAAGGGAATGTTTAGAAGAGGTTCAACAGCAAGCAGAGGCTCTGCAGCACCGGCACAGCACCCTTCCCTGGCAGAGGCAGCAGTCCACATGCTAAGGTCAGCATGGAGATATCCCACGCAACACACACCGCCACGGCCCCATGCAGACACCGGGATCCAAGACAAGTCCAGGGCCATGGCATCCCCAGCGTCCCAGGTTCAAGCAGACAGGGCTCCCTGCTCCTCCTGCCCTGCCCCAGCTGAGGGTCTGGCTCTGGCTGGCAGCTGCCCAGCCAGAGGGCTGTTGGGATGCAGCCGGCAGAAGCGCCCCAGTGTCCAGATGGGGAAGATGTTGCGGTACGCGGTGTAACTGATGGCACATGACTTGTTGAACACCCCAGCAATGTTCTCCTGGGAGACAAGCAGAGAGCAGAATGGTGTGAGTGACAGGGGACTGCTGCATGTTCAGGAACATCTTGGAAAGACTAAAGATGTACCTGAGGCCAGTCCCCGTTGGGCAGCTGCTTATCCATCAACACTTTAATGCCCCTTTCCAGCACACCGATGTCAGGATACCTACAAAGCACAAGGGAAATGTAAGCATCTTTATCCAAACCATCTGCAAACCCTCATCCATGTGTCTGGGGAACTCAACCACCTCCAGGCTGCCCTGAGCTTGCCCCAGGCATGCTGAGTGCTCTGGGAAGGGCTCCCCACAACCCCAAGACACTAGATATTATGAATATGGCACCACTTTCCCAGGCTGGAGGCCTGCAGTCATAATCAAAAGCTTTGCTTTGCACTGGGTCACACCAGCCAAGCCCCAAGGCCACCCAACCCAGCTTGATCTCTTTCCCCTGAGCACTGGGGCTACTCTTACCTGACAGCCATGAGCCCCAGCAGGGCCCAACAGGTGTTGTGGATCTGTGACTCAGCACTCTGCACGTATGTGCGCTGCTCGCAGGACTCGAAATCCTCTCCCCACCCTCCATCTGCCATCTGCTTGGAGATGAGGAACTGGCAGGCCTGGGCCACCTCTTGGCAGACAGTCCTGCAGGGATGGGGACCAGAATCAAGACAGGACTGGGGACAGAGAGTGTTTGGATGCCCACAGTTCGCAGCTGCAAAGAGAAGCAGTGCCCATGGCTGGGACTGCCCTGAGAGTTTGAGGGTGAGGCAGCAAGTGCCCTGGCCATACTGCAGGCACAGGATTTGGGAGGAGCAGTCCCTGAGGGAGGAGAGTCCATACACAACCAGGGATCCATCCAGCCCCACCCCTGGCCCAGGAGGTAGGTAGGGGCAGGGCACCCGGACATCCCCTTCTCACCCATCGTGGTATGTGTGCTGCATGCTGGCAAACGCCTCCAGACCAAACCAGGTGCCATAGGTGAAACAAACGCCCCAGCTCCTAGGAAGAAGGGGAGAGCAGCACTGTCAGGGGTGCAAGACCCCAGGGAGAGGCAGGCTGCAACACAGCTATGTTCACAGAAGAGCAGAGCCAGGCACAGAGCTGCAGCCTGCCTGCCCCTATGGCCCAACTATGCTCAGTCCCACCAGCACCTGCTCCCAGCTAACTCAAGTGTCAGCAGAACTGGGACCACAGGAGCTGGAGCCACCCCAAACTTCTCTGGGTCTTGTGCAACGCACAAGGTACTTGTTCTGCCTGGGAGGGAGAGTAACTGAGAGCAAAGCACAACAGCTAGAGGAGGATCAGCCCCTACTTTCCCTCCCACAGATCCTGCCAGCCAAGAACGCTTGCCATGATGATCCCTCTCACACTGGGGCAGCCAGAAGAAAACGGGGTGCTGGGAACACCACTTACCCTTCCCAGGACCCATCCGCTCGCTGCTTCTTGCGACAGAAATCCAAGCCCTTCTGCAGAGTCTCCCTGGACAGGAAAGAAGTCATCCACTTCAGAAGCAACTCAAACTCAGTATTTGCTTCATTGGGGGCTCCATCAGCCCCTCTGAGGCTTTGATGTGTCCCATTATTGGAGGGCACAAGAGACAAGAGCAGAACAATGCAGACAGGCAGCTACATTGTTCAGGAGGCCATGGCAGGCAGCTTGGGACAGAGAGCCTGTCTTCTCCCCAGCTCAGCTCTCATCTCAGTGCCTCACCTGATCTCCAGGGCTCGGTGCTCAGGGAACTGGCTCTGGAAGTGTCTCAGTGCCTGCATGACAGCTGATGTGCATTCCACGTATGTGTAGTCAATCATGATGTCACCTGCCAGCAGGCAATGGGTATCAGTGCCACAGCCACCGTGTGGGCAAGCCTCCAGGCCAGCCACTGCCAGCCTGTCCCTCAGACCCAGGGCACACTGATCCCCTGTCAGGTACCCACTGGGCATGGTGAGCCCAGGCCACTTTGTCCCTTCACAGTGGGCAGGACAACCAACCCCCACAGCTCCCCTTACCAAACACCTCCGAGGGGTTCAGCAGCTCCAGTAAGTGGCCTCCTCGCTTGGTTTCGTAAGTGGCAAAGCCTCCATCCGGGTTCCTCATGCTCAGCAACTGCCCAGACAAGCAGAGAGGGGGGGTGGTACAGCCTCATGGGCAACACCACTCCAGTCTGAACCCAAGCCAGCTGTGAGGATAAAGTCAGACCTACAGGTCTATGGGGCTGGCAGAAAACCCAGGTCCTAAACCACCGTGACAAGCAAGAGTGTTGCCTCACCAGGCCTCATACTAGCTCAGATCTAACCAGATCTAATATCAGGTCTAACACCAGATCTAACAATTCCTTGGGCCTTGGCTTCTCTTACAGTCCTGCATGTCCCTTGGCCTAATTTTTGCAGCTCTTACCACATTCACAGCATCAAAGAGGCGCTCAGCAGGCACAAGCTTGGCTATGAAGGGACACTTCTCCTGCAGCAGCATAACTGCCTTCAGCCCCTCTGCTGTGCAATCTGCCACGATCCAGCCACAGTCCCGTGTGCTGAAGGGGAAGCCACCCTGGAAAAGGAGCAGGGGGGCTTAGGGAGCAGGATCACTTTCCCTCACCCACTTTATTCTTGGAAGAGAGCAGGTGCTGCCCCTGATTCCTATTCCCTCTGCCCAAATCCCTGCCCCAGTCATGCATCCTTGAGAGACCAGTGCCAGCCATCATACCTTGTTCATATGGCGGTAATATTTCTGGTAGTCAGGTGGGTTCTCTGGGATCTGCAGGAGACAAGAAACAAGTGAGGGCAGCCTGGAGGTGCCTGGCTGCAGGATCATGGGCTGAAACCATTACAGGTGCAGAACCATGTGGAAGTGGACAGGACCTGCCTTCCACTGAGGGAAGTAGACAGGATAGAGGCCAGCTCTGGAGCAGGAAGAAATCACCTTTTGGCCTGATTTCAGCAAGTGTTGCTAAACCCCCTTTGGGAGCTTGCCTGCCAGGGAACTGTCTGCTTTCAATGCTTTTGTTGGCAGCACCACAAACAAGACCTGTGGCTGCATATGCATCAAGCTGCTGGCGACAATGACCCTCACCTTGAGCCACTGCTGGCCTGGCCAGCAGAAGCTGAGCTCATACAGTCACTATCCAATGATCCTGGGTTTCCCAGAAAGCTGCCTCAAATGTGTTGGCACCAGACAAGATGAAGGGCAAATAAGCCTAAGGTTTCAGTTCTCCAGCCCCTCTAAACTCAGGCAGACAACCCAAGCATCCCTGGGCCTTGCTAAGGTCCTCTCCAAGATTCAAAGATGGTTCACTGAAAACAGGGAGTAGAAAACAGGAGGCTGGGCCTGGGACTTTGCTACTCAGCCCTTCAGAAGCTCTCTTCAGAAGGCAACAGATGCATCCAACAGGGTTCTGAGCAACAGCCAAGCCTGCACAGCCAGTGTGTGAGACAGCACTGACCAGCTCTGCTCACCTGGGAGAACTGGAGGAACCCATGGGCGTTCTGGAGGCAGGAGGTGAATTCAGGCATCTCCTGGGCTTCTGCCTAGAAACAGAGATGCACAGTGAGCAGTCAGCAAGGGGCTGCAGCCAGACATGTTTTCCCAGCTCAGTCACAGCATTCCAGGCCAGAACAGAGCTCCAAGGGGGTGCACAGCAGGGGCTCTGGTACTTGGGGACTCATGAGCAGAGACCATTTTCCCAAGGCAGCACTGAAGGGTGCATTACCTCCAGGAAGGCTTGGATGGCAAAAGCAGTATCCCAGAGCTGGGATCCATTTGTGCCCTGGAAGAGAGAAAATAGCTAGTGAGAGGAAGGTACTACCAGCAGCCTGACCCAGCTGTGTAGACTCTGGGACAGCACATCCCTCCTGCATTACCCCCAGCAGCTCCTTCCTATGTCAATCTGCATCACAGCTGACATGCTGGCACAGAGAGGGCAGATGCAGCAGGCCAAGGGACAGCAAGGGAACACAAAATAAGACAGCTGCTTCAGTCTCCTCTATGCACAGCCAAGGCAGGAGAGGTGGCTAGCATTAAGGAACAGCAGGACACAATGGCTCTGAGAGAAGCAGAGCTCAGCCCACTCTCAGGATCAGGGGCCTGGCTTTGTCCCAGGACTCATGAGGATGGAAGGAATGGAGGCTTCTCAGCTCCCAGCCACAGGGAGGCAAACTAGCAGGACAGACAGTACTCCCTCCTGGCACAGCTGGGGGAAGTGGCAGTGAGAAGGCCACCAGGCACCAGAGGTGAAATGCCAGGAGCTCAGGCCTGGGATGAACACACTATCCCATTACTCCACAGGTTGCCCCAGCACACCAGGGTCCCTTCAGTCACAGCTGAACTCCTACAGCACTTCACCTGCATCTTCATGCCATCGAGGCCCAGCCTGTGGGAGGAGAAAGCACAGTGCTGCAGCACAGGCACAGTGGGAGCACCAGGAAGCAAGTCAGGAGTCATGGTGTGCTGTGCCAGGTGGGACACACTCAGCCCTTACCAGAGATAGTCAGGGATCCTGGAAACATGCTCCTGAAAAGCTGGGGAGTCCTTCCCTTCCACAAACCAGCGAACCAGCATGTTGATTGTCTTGGAGATCTGCCAAG
Source organism: Urocynchramus pylzowi (assembly GCA_013397555.1). Classification (NCBI taxonomy): domain Eukaryota; kingdom Metazoa; phylum Chordata; class Aves; order Passeriformes; family Fringillidae; genus Urocynchramus; species Urocynchramus pylzowi. The sequence continues at coordinate 21,243 of VZRH01007153.1, forward strand.
AGGAGCATTGTCTCAGCTCTGGATAGAGCTTCTTCCAGCCCCACAAACATACATCCCCCCCACTCAACACAAAGCCATCCAGAGGCGGTCCTGGCCTTGATCCCAATGGCTTCACCTGTGACATCACCCAGCATAGCTGAGTTAGCAGGGCAGGTGCCATGAGATTACTCCAGAGCTTCCTCTGAGATCATCTCCCTGGACCTCAAGGAGAGATACTCCTCACCAGGGCCACAGCTGTCCCCATGCCCTCTGCATCTCCTGTGCCCTGTTAGCCTTAAGCTCTTGAGCATCAGGAGCAGGAGGAGTTGAGCAAGATCTGGTGATTATTAGCTGCCACAATTGCACAAGCTGGTCCTTAAAGAACAAAGGGTGAGATACTAAAGGATTAACAGGAGGTGTCCTACCGGCCCGATGCTGATGCACTTGGTGAATCTGTCATCAGCCTTGATGTGGTCGTAGAGCTCTGTGACGGCTCGCTGCCGCAGGTGAGAGCTGTGGTGAGCTTCATACACATTCATGATGGCTACAGGAGGAGAAAGGGACATGCAGTGAAAAAAACCCCACCCTGTGCAGCCAGATTCACTTGCTGTGGCAGGCTGCACCCCAAATCACACAACAACCATCAACCAACAAACATCAGGATGGAGCAAAGCTCTGCCCCAGAGTGGCCTGAGGACATGGGCACGAGGCCCTGCTGCTCTCAGGGAAGGAGAGCCCCATGGATCACATAATTCCAGTCTCCATCCCAGCTGCAGGGCATACACCAGTAGCTGGTAGTAGACCCTAAGGAGCTCTGAGGGTACAAGGCAGCCTCAGTATTCCTGGCAGCAGCTCCCGCACTCACCGTAGGCAGCACCCAGCAGCCAGCTGTGCGGGGTGTACACGTCACAGGCAGCCACGTTGTTCCTCTGGGCTGGCCAGTCTATGCTGGCGTAGTCTTGCACATACAGCTCCTGGCACGAGAGAGCAAAGGGCAGCCTGGCCAGCCAGGAGCAAGCACCCAGGGCAGTTACTGCTGGGAGCTGGCTCAGAGACCACGCAGGCTATGAGAGCTGCCACTTGGCAAGCCAGAGGCTGGCTCACAAGAGCATGGCCAGCACAGCAGCGGTCACAAAGCCTTGTCGTGTCCTTGTTGCAGGATCAGCTCCTCCCTTACCTGCCGCAAGCTCCGGATGAGCTCGTCCTCTTCTGCTGACAAACGCTTCGCATAGCAGTAGCTCATGGGAAGGTACACCTGGCGGCAGTGACACCAGAGCCGTGACGGATGGGCTGGAAACCATGTGGGAAGCAGCCTGATTGCAACAGAGAAAGTGCTGCTGTGAGGAACAAGGAAGGCCAAGGGCGACTGGAGAGATGTTGTGTGGAATGCCCAGAACAGGGCAGGCCTTTCCTTGTCCCCTGCACTAAGGGATATACACACAGCCTGGCCCTGCTCAGATTCCCCCTCCATATCCAAGGGATACTCGCTCCTGACACCACTCCAGGCCCAGCTGACACATATCAGGGAGTACCTCAAGCTTGAAGAGGAAGCAGAGAAGCTAGTTCAGTCTCATGGGATGTTGAAGGCAGAGGCCTGGACTGACAGTTAATGGCATTTACTGACAAAGCACCAGCAGCCCTTGGTACTGTGCAGCTCTCGATTTCCTCCAGGGATAGCGTCAGACACTTTCCCTCTCTGACACCCAGCAGCCCTCTCAGTATTCAGAGAGGGTACCAGCAAGAGTTTAGGGCTGGCAGCCTTACATGTGGCTGTCCCTTCCTGCTAGGGTCCAGTTCTGGCTGCTGGAAGATACTGTTGGCAGGCAGGGAGCACATGAATGTATTAGGGACCCTGTGGGAAATGCTAACTCTGGCACCTCCCTTGGATGCAGTGTTCAGTGCTGTCCACCTAACTGGCTGGCCTGCTGCTGGCTCCCAGCTGACAAGCAGCCTGAGCACCTCCATTTCCTGCCTGTAGCTGGAGTTATCCCAGCAATCACCAGCACCTGGGACAGTTCTGGGTGGAGGCTGGTGGCAGGACTGACACTAGCTCCTCTCTCCACAGTGAGGGGGGCACGTACCACATCTCCGGGAGAAGCGTGTTCATTCCCTCCCAGCTGTAAACGTTCAAGACAGCCAGCCAAAACTTGCCCCAGGAAGGGATTCCCACAGCACCTCCTGCACAGAACAGTATCAGCTTTCAGGGTTAACACAACCATGCCAGCTCCCAACTTTCTTCCCCATCACAGGGCTCACTTCTCCCCATGTTTGGGAGCCCACTACTCAGGCTGGGATACATGTCCCAAAACAGGGCAAGCGGGCAATGGCACAAAAATGCAACACAGCTTCCCATCATTAATTAAAAATGCAGTTGCCATGAAAGGCAAGCAAGAACAACAGTTCTTCCACTACCTGGCAGCCCCAAGTGTTCCCTGCAGCCCTCAGGTCTGGCCAGACCTCTCTCACCAGTGTGGCAGCCCCATGGCTGACCTTTGCTGTGCAGGTTGACACGGGCCCGCACAATGTCACGGTCATCTGGTCCAAGCCCCAGGATCCTCAAGGCTACGTAGTTGAGGGCTGTGCCAAACACTGTTGATTTATCTTCCACATGTCTGTCAGGAGCACATACAGAAACACCACATCCATTAGTCATCTATTGCCATTAGCCAGACACAAGCCACTGCTCAAGGCCGTCTTTGTTAGGGTGAAGTGGGATGCCAGGGGTGACTTTGGAAAAGAGGGACCTGACTAATGCAAGAAGAAACATTGCTCTGCACTATCCTGTCACACATGATGCTTTGGGATATAGTGGCCCAGAGGAGATGTGGCCAGGCTTGATGCTATGGCCACCTCTGTGACAAACAGTGTACGTGGAGTGCTGCACAAGCAAGTCCAACCACCCACAGCTATCACACGTGCTGAGTCCCCCTCCCTGAGCCTGGGCAGATCGGACAGCAGCTCTAAATCCTATACCTTGGAGATGCCATCACCCAAAGAAACATCTTTGGTACTTACAAGCCCCAGCCTCCGTCAGGGAGCTGCACAGAGCGCAGGTAGCGCACCATCTCCTTCCGGAACCCCTCGGGCAGCTGGATTTTGGCCGTGTGGCAGGTGATGAGGAGACCTGGAGGACCAGACAGGCCGGCATGTAGAGAGCCGAACGCCAGGGCACTCACCCCCGGGCAGGCGCCCAGGCCTACCTGGCAGCAGGAACAGCGGCCCGCCGTAATCGCCCGCCCAGTGCCCATCCTCGGCCTGCAGCGCTGCGTAGAACCGCATCCCGTTGCGGGCCGCCTCCCGGGCCGAGCCGGCCGCCGGCAGCGTCTGCAGCGTCGCGCCCTGCGGGGAGACAGGGGCACCTCAGCGGTGCCCCTNCAGCGCTGTCTGCGCTCGCCGCTCCCCGACATCGCCTTCGCCATCGCCCAGGTAGCGCCAGAGCTGCCGCCCACCCTCGCAGCGCAGCCGCCAGG